>CM033476.1:77822260-77887260 GCA_019447015.1 Hymenochirus boettgeri | reverse complement strand
GAGTGGAAGAAAAGTGTGCACTGTCTACAAAACTTCAAAATACGTGCACATACAACACTTACATGCTCATTCATACAGGCACGTGCACCAAACACATAATGTGGAGGGTAATGGTGAAAACATGGTAGCAGTAGTTGTGTTATAAAGTCAACTATCATTGCACAATCAAAACTGTGTTAGTGTGAATTGCAGCAAGCAAACAGGAGAATGAAGTTTTTCTTTTTTAATTTAAGGGTCCCGTAATACTTACCTTCGCACCGACGATTTAGAGCAGCTTGTGGACACACCCGGATTCCCAGCATTCCACCATGAACAGACAAGTTGTACGTACACAAACAGAATTTGGTTTCCAGGAGGAATAAAGGGAGCCCATGGTGACTTCAATCACAGAGGCTGTTCCCACAGCAGTAAGTATTTCTCAAAAGACAAGGGTCCTGACAATGACCCCACTGTATCCTGGAACCAACATTTCACAACGTTCTCCTTATGAATATGGGATCTACCATAGAAGAACGAGGTTAAAAAAACACCATTACTTTTGAGATGGGTTTTTTTCGTGACTGTAATTGATTTTCAAACATCCATGTGGTCACTGCAGAATACAGAAAAGATGTTGTTAGCCAAGGAATGTAAACAAATGAAACCCCCATCTTCTCCCCCCTTAAATTTTTAAAGACAATTTGAAAAACCATCTTCCATACCAAAGATGGAGGTAAGACGAGTCCGGTACCAGAGGCCAGAATCTGCTGCCAAGGGGTGATACCCCCAGGGGTGACCTGAGTTCCTTGCAGCACCCTGTAAAGAGACGAACAAGGTGGACCCAAACAGGAAACAAGAGATCAGGACTAGAGATAGAATAAAACGTTTATTAAGATGGGTAAGGTAGAGACAAAGGAGAACCGAACAAGCAAATTATGGGCGCTAGAGTTCGAACATTGTGTGGACATACATTACCACAAAGTACCCACACCAAAAATACCATAATTCCACTGATGCAATGGTCCATTATCTTTTCCCCCTCCCCGGAACAGGCACCTATTCTGCTGGCCATGGTCCTCACAGAGCAATGATAAGCTGGACCTACAAAGACTTTACTACTGATAGGAAAGCATACCGAGTTTCATGCTGTTACTGATCCTTACCTGATGTTGGTAATCTTTAGATATCCTTTCTTACATGATAGAATGACAGCAAATGAGCATTCCCTGGGAAGATTGGGACCCTTTGTTAAATACAAAAGATAACAATATAATGTTTTGAATGTAATATTGACCATGTAAGCTGGGTTACACACCTTATTAAAAGGTATTGGCCTATATCATAAGGTTGGCCCTATATCGCGAATGTGTGTACGGTCCAAACAATCATTTGGGACGAAAAAATTACATGGTTCGGGTACGCATTGTAGATATGATGGAGTCAACTTTCATTATAATTTATAGGATCATCTCCTATTTGTTCTTATATGTTTGCGACTACTATAATACTTTATGTGAGTATGCCGTCCAGCTTCCTCTATACTTAACCGTATATGGGAGGGCATATCGTTCCATACTTAAATATTTAATAGGGAGTATGGCGTCACAATATAACTTCTCCTCTAGACTTTATATATACTTTATATATGGAGTATGGCGGTCACTACGTTCCCCGTATACTTATAATACTTTATAAGGGAGTATGCGCGGTCACTAAGTTCTTGCTCATACTTTACAATACTTTAAATGGAGTATGCGTACATCTAAATTCTCCCTATACTTTATATTACTCTGATATAGGTTATGGCGGTCACTAACGTTCTCTACTATCTTTATATATACTTATATATAGGAGTATTGCGGTCACTAACGTTCTCAGCTTCCATAATTATTTTATATAGGAGTTGGGCCCTATTTCTTATATTATATATACTTTAATATATGAGTATGGCGGTCCACTAACGTTCTCCCTGATACTTATAATATTTATATAGGGAGTATGGCGGTCACTAACGTTCTCTTCCTATATACTTATATGAGGGGTATGGCGGTCCACAACGGTTCTCCCTATACTTTATTATACTTTTATTATCTTTAATATGGGGAGTATGGCGGTCACAAACGTTCTCCCTATACTTTATATATACTTTGTATGGGGAGTATGGCGGTCACTAACGTTCTCCTACTTATAATATACTTTATATGGGGAGTATGGCGGGTCCACTAACGTTCTCGCCTATACTTATATATACTTTATATGATGGGTATGGCTGTGACTAACGTTCTCCCTATACCTTTATATATACTGTTATATAGGGAGATGGGCGGTCACTAACTTCTCTCCTATACCTTTATATTACTTTAATAGGGAGTATGGCGGTCACTAACGTTCTCCCTATACTTTAATATCTTTTATGAGAGGAGTGGCTGGCGGATCACTAAGTCTCCTATACGTTATATATACTTTATATAGGGAGTATGGCGGTCACTAACTTCTCCCTATACTTTATATATACTTATATAGGGAGTATGGCGTCACAACTTTCTCCTACTAAACTTTATATATATATCTTTATTAGGGAGTATGGCGTCACTAACGTCTCCCTATACTTTATATATACTTTATATAGGAGTATGGCGTCACTAACGTTCTCCCTATACTTTATATCTAATTTAATAGGAGTATGGCTTCACTACGTTCCTCCTATACTTTAATATACTTTTATATAGGGATAGGGCGGTCACTAACGTTCCTCTCTATACTTTAATATACTTTATATAGGGATATGGCGGTCATCAAACGTTCTCCCTATACTTTATATATGATACTTTATAAGGGAGTAGGCGGTCACTAACGTTCTCCCTATACTTTATATATACTTTATATAGGGAGTATGGCGGTCACTAACGTCTCCCTATCTTTATATATACTTTATATAGGGAGTATGGCGGTCACTAACGTTCTCTCTATACTTTTATATACTTTATATAGGGAGTATGGCGGTCACTAACGTTCTCCCCATACTTATATATACGTTATATAGGAGTATGGTCTCACTAACGTTCTCTATACTTTATATATACTTTATAATGGGGTATGGCGGCGCACTAACGTTCTCCCTATACTTTATATATACTTTATTAGGGAGTATGGCTTCACTACGTTTCCCCTATACTTTATATATACTTTTTATATATGGGAGTATGGCGTCACTAACGTTCCCCTATACTTATATATACTTTATATGGGAGTATGGCGTTCACTAACGTTCTCCCCCTATACTTTATATATCTTTATAGGGAGTATGGCGGTCACTCATACGTTCTCCCTATACTTTATATATACTTTTATAAGGATATGAGCGGTCACTAAACGTTCCTCTCTATACTTTATATATACTTTATATAGGGGATATGGCGGTCACGTAACGTTCTCCCTATACTATTATATATCTTTATATAGGAGGATGGGCGTCCTAACGTTCTCCCATACTTTATATATACTTTATATAGGGAGTATGGCGGTCACTAACGTTCTCCCTTACTTTATATATACTTTATATAGGGAGTATGGCAGTCACAAACGTTCTCCCTATCACTTTATATAGGGATATGGCGGTCCTAACGTCTCCCTATACTTTAGATAATACTTAGATAGGAAGTAATGGCGGTCACTAACTTTCTCTCTAACTTTATATTAGGATTATGGGAGTCACTAACTAATCTCTCATACTTTTCTATCTAGGGAGTATGGGAGTCACTAACGTTCTCCCTATACTTTATATATACTTTATGTAGGGAGAACGATCGGGACTGTGTGTTCATTTAAAACAGATATCAAATACCAATAAATTCTACATACTTTCAAATTCTGACCATCAGGATACACATACAAAGAGTGTTAACTGCATAAAACATAGCCTGTTATCTTAACCATGGCAGCCCAACCAGCCTGTTATCTTCAATTGGTTGTCAATTGTAATCTCACACTGTCTGGAGGGTGGGAAACAAAGATGAGGAACATGTATTCCCACATCATGGCTGTCAGTTAGGGCTTAGTATAATGCTAGAAATTGAGATTTCCTGCATTATAGAAAGTACTTACGTGCTATTATGTAACTTTTTACAGCTCATCTGTTAGGAAAAAACTCCTATTTAGAATGGTAAACCCTCTGCGAAAATCCTGAACATAAACTCCAAACAAACCTATTGGAAAAAGTTAACAAGATAAGAGTGTGGCAACTTAAAACATGCCATACACGGGACCAATGTTTCAACTGATTCAATGAATTTCATCAATCAAGTCGAAATATGGACGTGGTTTGCAGAACTTTCGGCCAGACTGTTTGACAACGTAGGGTGGTTTTGACTCAAAAAACAAAGTTCAGGTTATGTAGATTATTTTTCTTCTACCCCCATTTCAAGCTGAGCTTGTTATGCTGTAAAACAATAACAGTTTTCATAATTGGTCCCTCAAGGCTATGGAGGAATGGACGGCAATGCTCGTGAAAAGGAACCATCAGTTTTGCATGTGATCCGCGCAATACACGTATCGGAGCGCATGTGTTTCCACAAATATGATGATAGCATGTGGTCCGATTTTAGTCACCATATGCATACACTGTGTGCTTTTTAACACGTTAACGCGAATTATTATCCTGAGAAGTTGCGCTGGTGTGGCCTAGCCTTAAATGCATACTTTTTTGTGTGGTAGCACAATTTTATATTGAGGCTTAATTGTCAGTCAGTAAAATCATTATACTATATCAGGGATGTCCTCATTGTAATGTTTAACTGCAATTCTCAAAGGGAAAAAGTGGGAACCCTAAGGCTGTGTACACACCATGCAATTTTGGCTCGACCGACCATGAATTCAGTGAAAAACTAATGGCTTTTCCAGCGGCCCTGTGACCTTTTTGTTGTCTGGATCGGACGTGCCCGGAAAAACACAGACAATCGTTCGGGGTTTCGGCGCCGTCATAGAGTACTCTCTTTTCCGCAACAGACAGTCCTTCATCCTGACTGGTCAGAAATGCCAAACACTCAGTCGGGACGAAGGATCCTATGGTGTGTACCAGGCTTAACACTATTGTACAGGTATGTCAAACTTGCAACCCTCCAGATACATTATTACATTAATACACACATTGTTACATTAACAAACACATTATTACATTCATACACAAATTATTACACACATTGTTACATTAATACATTACATTAATAACACATTGTTACACATTATACACATTATTACATTCAAACCCAAATTGTTACATTCATACTCACATTATTATAACTTAACTCACAGTTACATTTATATTAATATATTATACAGTAATACACACATTGTTACATTAACAAACACATTATTAACATTAATACACAATTATCACACACTTGTAGCATTAATACACATTACTTAAAAACATTGTTACACATTATACACATTTTACCTTACACCCACATTGTTACATTCATACGCACATTATTACAAACATTACATCACAGTTACATTAATATATTAATATATTATTACATCAATACACACATTAGTACATTATTACATTAGGACACACATTATTACAATAACACACATTGGTACATTAATATGCACATTACATTAGTAATACGCTTATTCAATGCACACACACTGTTACATTAATACGCACATTATTACATTAGAGCACACACATTATTACAATAGCACACACACTGTTCCATTAATACGCACATTATTACATTAGCACACACTTATTACAATAGCACACACATTGTTCAATTAATACGCACATTATACATTACACAGCACACACAATGATACAATACACACACATTGTTACATTAATACGCACATTATTAATATTAGCACACAACATTATTACAATAGCACACACCTTATTACAATAGCACACACATTATTACATAACACATATAATTATCACAAACTTGTTACATTAATACACACATTATTGCATTAACACATATTATTCATCAATACACACATTGTTAAATAATAGGCACATTATTACATTACTACACCCATTGTTACATTAATATGCCCATTATTACATTACTACACACATTGTTACATTCATACACACAGTACTATGTTAATACACACATTACATTATTACACACATTATTACATTATTACAAGTCCTTTGTATAGCCCTGGAAGTTACACAGGCTTATGCACAAAATACATTTATAACAACACATGGCTGTGCAATGAGGTGGAACTACAATTCCCAGCATCCCCTAACAGCAAAAAATATCAGGGCATGCTGGGAAATTGCATTTCTAATATGATAAAGATCCCTGATATGAGTGATAATAAATACAAAACCATAGGTGGGGACTAAACAAAACACAACAATGTCAATGACATGATTTAAAACACACACAGACAATAAAATGGCCACATGTTATTTTTATCTTCTCATAATTCCCATCATTGTAATCTAGTACCTCACCTAGCTTCCACCACTGGGGAACTTGGGGTTCCCATGTCCCCAGCTCCTGAGGCCACATTTCTCTGACCACTCCGTTCCTGAATAAACCGGTCTTACATCAAAACAACCGTCCAATCATTATACATAACACGCCCCAGACCCAGAAACCCCGCCTCCAGCATATTGTACCACCCAGTCCCACAGGAAACCCACCTCCATGCATACTGTGCACATCCAGACCTACAGGAACCCCACCTTCATGCAAACTGTGCACAGCTAGAAAGCACATGGCAGACATGGAATTCAGTGGGATATGTGGCACATGTTTCCGCCCCCAAAGGGTCCTTACTCAGGTGCATTTACAGACAATGTGATCCCAACACCCTTATATAACTACTATGCAATAGAAAACATAACAAAACACACCAGCTCCATCTGATGGTCGATTGTGTATGTATATTTACATTGAAAACTACAAATATTATTATTGTGGATTTATGTCGCGCAACATCTTCTTAGCGCTGTACAATTACATGTATACATTCACATCAGGAGCCCTGCCCTGAAGAGCTTACACATGTAAGCACATTTATTTGACACATACAACCTATCCTATGTCTATATGAATTTGGTAGGAACCGGAAAAGAACCCACGCTACTCACGGGAGAACATACAAACTCCTGTGTGATCGAACTCAGGACTTCAGCTCTGCAAGGATCAGTGCTACCACTCAGCCCCCAAGCTGCATTATTTTTGCACGGTTTGATAAATAAAGACCACATGGTCGGGGAAAATCTTACCATAATTTTCTATACATTTTTCGTCAAAAAAATGCCACATCAACAATGTCCACAACTCATACTTTCAAACCGACCAACCAAAATATTGGATGAAACGGTCAATAAAGCCTAAATATTGTTTGTGTGTATTGTTTAAAAAGGAAAAGTTTGCCCTTTAGTTATCCTTTATTTGATGTATGTTTCTTATTGTTCTATTTATTACGGTAATATCATTGTTTATTATGATATTTGTGACTGGTCCTGATATTTAGATGTGCTTTATGTTATTCAATTTGCTTTGTTTAATACATACACAGGTCCATATGTACTACACCGGCACAAATGCAATATAGCGAACCGCTTAGAGTTAGAGATGTCGAAACCCACTATTTTTTCGTTCTGTTTTCGTTTCCCGGATCTCGGGAAAATCCAACAGATCCAAAAATCCGCACCGAACGAATTTGCGTTAATTTTCGAATGTACAAGCTATTTTTGATAATTATTAATTTGATTGAGATTAACGCTCCCTCTCTCTATCTTTAAGAAGTCTGTTTTTCCTTTAATGCCATGTTTGCTCTTTGGATCATACGAAATTAATATACTTAAAAACATCTTTTACCTTTTTGCTCATAATGAATTGTTAAGATGTTTTTAATGATTTTATTTTATTATACCATATATAAGGCTCTGCCACATATGGGAAGATTACATACTCACCTGGTGGTAGTATGCTGTTGTGTGTTACACTATATTAAATTGACACTATCCTTGTTAGCCAATATTCACTGTTGGTTGGTAATGACTGAGTTTTAAACTATACTTACCTACTCTGTTGGGCGTTATGCCTTTTTAAGAGTTGGCTACTATGACACACTAAGTCTATGAGTAAGGGGTCACCGACCCGCAAGCGTCAGACTTGGTGCTACTACTTTTTCCTCCATAAAGGGCTGCTTGAATGTTGGATCAGGAATCGGTTAAGTGGTCGCCAAGGCCAGGTCCGTAGGATAACATTGTTAGATTATACAAACGTACAACTGCCTACATTACATTGTATCAAAGCGTCATATCTTCAGTATTGTCCATGAAAAGATATTAGAAAATATTAACAGAAAAATGTGAGTGGGTTTGTTAATTCTGTATGGCGAATTTTTGTAAAACATCGATATTTGAAACTCGGATATTGATCCTTTAATGCCCCTGGAGTTACGTTGTATCATAATAGAGATCGGATAATTTGCCGTTGCTATTGAAGGCAAGTCCACCCCTGAAATAAACTTTCATACAATAATCACCCCCCAAAACCCTAAACGGTAATAGTTTGAAATGTGAAAGGTTAAGTCTAACCTGAATCCAGCACAATGTCCTGTTTCCCCTGTTTCTGCTTCCTGGTTCTTCCAGTTAGCAACTGCAGTTATGGATTTGAAAGTTGACATCACAGCCAATGACGAATGTTAATCCCCTGTCTGCCTCTTCTGAGCATCCCAGGCTCAGTAATCTTTCTAAATTGCTCATTTCCATGAGCACACCCAGAACCATAGCGGCATACAGTAATGAATTCATAAGACAACTATGATATATCAACATATTTTTAAAGAGGCCATTTCTTCTTTTAAAAGATGTTTCTTATGAGGGGGAGTGTCTTTAAAACGATTACACCAATTAATAATATCCATGTTTTAGAAATACCATCCATTTGTTCACACTTCCATACCTGCACGGTGGGATTTGGCCTGTAGAGGGAGTAGGTTCCCTGCTTATACCAGAGTCTAAAGACATCCCTGTTTCCAACTGGCCGTATCATGTGACAACATTGAAGTTATTTGGAATTCTCATGATTTCCAGCAGTCACATGGTTTGCTTGAGTCAGCCAGCCATCTTCGAAACTGTCTGTGGCATGTTTTTGTCTAGAGGAGGCGAGTGCAGGGCCATCTTAATATGGCAGATCTTGAAATCTCACGAGATTTCAGCAGAGACTACAGGTATTTTAGGGGACATGCTATTCCAGTAAAGTTCATATGACTAAACACGTCCAGCTGGAGGAGTGCAGGTTGGTAGCCCTGTGTGCATGTGGCTGTCTGGGCTCACCGTGTGGCTAACATCTTCCTAGGTATCGACTTAACTCTTATTAGATGCCTTGCAGCATTTACTATTCTGTGTATTCATTCTTGGTCTATACACAATCATTCTATCTACTACACTGTTTTAGTTCATACACCTGCTCTACATTATTGACTGACTTTCCATGTGTTAACCCTTGCTGCATTTGATGATCTATATACGTGACTGAATGTGTTTTATTTGGCAGCAGGTTACTTACCTTACTAACTAGCCTACCTTTACTAATACCTATACACTAGAAACGAGGAAATACCTTCAACTCCCTGGTTATATTTGGGATGATGTAGATAAGCCTTATAACCCTACCCCTTGATTGGATTCTAGGGATTGAGAGTGAGATTAGTAGCGCCTTAGAGGAGGGAGAACCAGGAGCCACAAAAGGGGTAGGTTATAAGAAATAATGCAACCCCCAAACTGTAAATTTAAAGGGATATAACCTACCCTGTATTGGATTTCTATGGAGGACTAAGATTATAGCCTGTATAATTCTACAGTTTCCAGGAGGAGAAGGAACCAGACAGCCACAAAGGTGGTAGTTTATAATATTAATGCACCCTGAACTGTAAATTAAAGGGTATTAGAAGTCCCCTTGGAGTTCTGTGTTCTGTAAAAAGGTACTCGCGTGGCGGCTACATACTTTATATATCCGGAACTCCTCTGACTTCTAATATTCCTTACATATAATTTACAGTTGGGGGTGCATATCCACTATATAATGCAGAGTTGTGTGCCACACTCCCTCCTTCTGTGTTTTTAATGATTGTAGTCCTTGGCTTTGTTTGACTACCCATGAGGCTAATAAAGGGATTTATTAGATATTAGAATGCACTTTATATACTATAATCACCTGACTTAGATTTGTTGATTTTCTCTAGTAAGCCATGTATGTTGTTTACGTAGAGCGAGGAAAGAACATATATACGTAGGTTTTAATCCCCCCCCCCCCCCCCCCCAGCACGCTTTCTTGACCTGGTATAGACAGTTAGAGAGCTGCGTCTATCATTAGTTTGTGCAGGTCTGTTTTATCTGTAATTTATTTTCATTGTACTAATTTCTTTAATATATGGAAGGGTTTCTGATTCCCACCCACCTCCCCAAGTGCAAGTGTCCTTCCAACTCGTTAAAGATAATTCTTTGAACTGTTTTTATGCCCCTGGCTGAGTCCTTTTTAGAATTTCACTAATAGGGGTAAGGATTGGGCCAAGGCCACACTAGAATGCAAGCAATTGTTCAAACGTGCATTGATGTCCGTTTGCTAGTGCGATTTGCCCTATCGAGCGCATGCGAATCTCACAAAAAATGTGTGATTGCATTTGCTCCATAAGTTCATCGAACACCAATGGAGGGGATGTGCAACCCACATATCCCAATACTACTGTGCACTCTTTGAAAGCGTGGTTGGATTGCAATTTAAAAGCGCAGTAGTGTGCCTAGCCCGTAGTAATTTAGGTCCTTACCCATGGTATTTTTTAAGTGACTACAATTGTCTTTTACAACACCAAAAAAAAATCGCAATCAACATGTTTACTCGCATTACTGCAAGTCTGCACTGCGAATTTGGAAATATCCTGTGATCGATTGCTATCCCGCACATGAAAGTGTACCAGTGTTGGCCTAGTCCAAAACAAACCTAAAACAATCCTCGGAAGGTCTGCAAAATCCGATGAATCCCTTCCCCAGGGATCTAAGCCTGTAAAGTATGGTTCATGCCGTTTAGGAAATTTCCACATGCTTAATCTGCAATAAAAAAAACCCTGTTTACTGGTGATTCTTCCTCTTCTGGATCGGGTGTTCCTCTTATGAAAAGGTCTTTGTATTGCGACATGTCAGAGCGTTACTTTGTTTTACTAACTTTCAGAAAGTATTTGTGGTTCAGGTAGCCGCTCAGAGGACATCCCCATAATGCTGGGTACATACAGTGGAAAAAGTGGTGGCCATTATGTTGGGGAGAAAGTGAGATGGTCCTGCCAACCAACCACAGTCTCATACTGCGGTATAATGTGAAGAGAATGACTGTTAAATTGTCGGATGGTAAAGAACAGCTGCATTTGGTCTGTTTAACTTATATAATGGTTGGATAGATCACATTATTTGAGCCGGTATATGGCCCAGCATAATACTTGAGGTAGACCTCATTGACTATAATTTGGGTCCAACGGGTGATATTGAAAAATCCGCATATTGGGAAACTTTCGTCTATGCGGCTGTAAATTTATGGCCACGATGGTTCGAGCCGTACAATGACATAGTAACCGACCTTGTATGTATTGTATAGCCGCAGAACAATGACCATGTGTACGACGCCATGCTAATTTTACAAACCACCCATTGTAATATACGATTGGGAAAGGCGAAGGTATCTCAATAATGCAAGTGTAGTTTCTTCTTCCATGTTTGCATCTTGAACCTCATCCAACCTGTTCCATTGAGGTTGTTATAGGGAATATCCTGTCCATGTCTTTCTACAAGGTTTCAAAACGTAACCACCGCGAAGGCCAGATCGCATTACTAGGGATGTCTGCATATTCGTTTGGGGATTTGTGGAGCATTGTGGTGGTTTCACGAATTGATGGCCGCTGTGAATTGCAGATCAGTTTTTTTTTCCTACCAGACGGCTGGTGCTCATTCCTTCTATGTTTGCAAACTTTCATTTCATCCATGAGTAATCAGTGGAAAATTATTGTAGGATAACCTAAGGAGACCTTTAGCCACTCGGGCAAAATGTTCGCCCGCACACACTTTTTTTTTTTAAACGCTGATCTTTTTATATAATAAACATGGCTTGTACAAGTAACTCGTTTCAGAGACACCTCCACGTCCTTCTCATAACACTAGTGATGCTGCAGTGTCATTTAAATAAACAGGCTGTAATTATCCAATCTTTTTGTCCGTGGCTTGACCCATGAAGTCCTTTCTGTATGCAGCTGCAATCACACATTTTAAAATTTGGACTGCATTCCAAATTTTAAAAATTATAAACATTGTCCATCTTGATGTCAAGTTACATTTCATATTACGTCTTGTGTTGCATTCTTAAGGGCTAAAGGACAACTATACTGTAAAATTGACTTTAATAAAATGGGAAAGTACCTGGGGCAGGAGGTGGATTGAATTATTCCTACCTCCCAATTTAATTTTGTTAGGAGCTACACGCATAAACAGTTTCAATTGCCAGGTGAGTCCTGGACTATTCCTAATTAAAGCTAGTGCTTAAGCCAGAGGAAGACTGGCAGAACCTTTGGGCTAAGTGCTCCTCACGAAAACTATTGGAGGTAGGAATTACCATTCCTGTATCCTGGTGGTTTTTTTTTTTTTTTTGTTTTTTAAGAAACTTTATACAAACGTAGTTTTACAGGGAGATTCAATAAAATTCTTGTTAAAAACGGTGCTAATTTTGCCTCCAACCAATCTGATGTTAGCTTTAAAATGTTAAATAAATCTGATTGGTTGGGGCAAAATTAGCACCATTTTTAACGATAGAACTTTTATTGATCTTCCTATTAGACCCTTAAATTGTTGGCAATACTGCCCTCTCATTCTAGTTCATCTGTATTAATATTCTGTACATCCGTGAAGAGAACATAGTAGTAACTAGTTTTAAGCGTCTAAATGTTTTTGATAACTTTTGATGGCGTCATATTTTTAAATGTGTGATTGCAGTTGCATACATGGAAGGGACTTCCATGGGATTGGAATTAGCGCCCATGTTTATTTAAAGGGACATGTGCAGCATCCACTAGTGCCTATGGTAAGAAGGCATCAATGTGTTGGGATTTCATTCTTTGTTTAAGCCTGTTTACTAATCAATAAGATCGGCATTTTAGAAGATCCTGTGAGAGAACTGTACGCAAGATAACCAATGTGAATCTACGCTGGCAAGAAATTGTCTTTCAATCCCATTAACCTTATGACAATCGTTCATATTTATGGTCTAAAACTTATTGCGCTTTTTTTTTTTTGTTTGTTTCTTAATTTTAATCTTCCTACTTAATGAGGGGAGGGATAATGTTGGAGGGCAGAAAATCAGGTGAGTATTGGAACTGGCAGATCCACCTGGCGGAAGTGAAAAATGCACGATTAGTAGATTGAATATTCCTACTTTCTCCTCGATAGCCGCAGGAACTTGCTAGATCTGAATACATGATCTGTTTCCATCACTAGCAGATTAGTGACTGATACCAGTGAATTGCTGTTTTCTCCCATGTATAACTCTATATACCGCTCCAAGCCCCACCAAACAGGAATTCAGTGTCCTCCCTAGTGTCTTTTAAGCCAGGTGGCCCACTTGGCTACTTTTCAGGCCACAGCTGGGAACCATTCTGGAGAGAACACTGAGATTACTATAGAATTCGGATGTAGGTATAGAATAGCCTATTAATAGTTGTGTGCCCGGCAACAAGGTCAAACAAAACTTCAACCAAATCTGCCTGGTCAAGACCTCTTTCTAACACACAACGTAAGCACACTTGCAAAAGGTGGCACAGCAAACTTGCTGTGCACTCTGTTGCGGGTTTTAATGTGCTGTGCACTGCTACTTGGTGCAAGGAAGGATCGAGATTGAGTGACAACCCCCGAACCTGTGGCAAGAGATAAACAGGGTTATTCAATATAATTTCTTATCGTTTAAAATGGTGCTAATTTTGCCCCAACCAATCAGATGTTTAGCTTTCAAATGTTAATAAGATCTGTATTGTGTGGGCATAAATTAACACCATTTTAAATGAGTAAGACTTTTTGTTAATCTCCTGAAGTGGCTGTTACTGCTGTCCACTATCCATAGTACTGGACGATAACAGGGACCTAAACGTTCTGACCCCCTGCCTGGTGTATAGGTTGTTGGATTTTACGCAAAGTCGGACAATACTTGCCCTTTAATGCTTTATGAACGTAGGGCAAGGCCATAGCTCCTCAATTTTCCTGGTCTTCAATCAATGCATGTGGAGCCCAGGAACGAGGATAGAGAAACTTTCCTTTCCACGGATCCTTCACTGTCCCACGGACAGGTGCCGACCCGCTTCCTGGTTCTGATTAACTATAGCAGGCAACTATTCTCTTTTAAAGCATTGGGGAAAATAATAACTTATAAAAATAGTGTACATTAATTTTTCAAACGGCCAAATTTCCTGCCCCGTCCACTTTTTGCCACCCAGCTGGAAAAAGATTCCTAGGGAGAACGCAATTGCCTGGTTTTGCAGAACTTGCTACCTGCACATAAGAAGTTGGGGATAGTTTCAAACTATAATGGAAAGATTGGCTGGGTACTTCCAACGATTTACATAAAAGAGTGGGAATTTCCAACCAGAAATAATCTGAGATAACAAAGTCCCTCTTGTGTTGTGTTATTTCATCTAGTGCATGTGATGGAATTGTCAGTTTAAAAAAAAGTGCAACTGTCTGTAAAAATATAAATATTCTATATAAAGGAGGGATATATTATAATTTTATATTGGTAATCAATTGACTTGGGTGGCACTGCAGTCATTTCACATCTAAAGGGCTTCCCAAATGTAAAAATGTTAATTAAATCCATTTATAGGAAATGTAATCAACCAGGTAGAATATTAGAATGTGTGATATATCCCGTAGACATGCAGTTTAAGGATTATCTTAAAGGACGACTATAAAAAATGATTTCTGCTTTTGCAGTGTCTGACGGTGTGGCTTCCTCTGCCCAATTTCTAATAACACTTTCCTTTTGCCAACCATACACCTTATATTCCGTCCGCTTGCCAACTCCAGAGTACTCGGCAAAAAAGCCGTTTGTGTCATGGGCCATGGTGGGCTGCTCTTCTGCTTCCATCCTCAATTTTAAAATCCTTGGCTGGCAAGAAAATTCCTTATAGTCCAACCACAATACAAGAGTAACGATAAAGGAAGAGAACATTATTTCATCATCTTTCAACTTTAATCCAGTTTGTCATATGGTTTTTGCAGGGGACTGCAAAAGGAAAAGCCACAAATACTTCGAGGACAATTTTATCCCACCATTCGAATTTTACAATCTAGAATTTGTCAAGCATATAATAGTGAACCTTATCTTGTCACATTTTTAGTTAGTGCACGTAACACCCCCTGGCCCCGAAACATTGTGATATCTGAGTTGGTGGTTCACAAAACACTTTGCCTGATGTTCCCTTAAGGGTGGGATTTGAGACGTCTGCACCAGGTGTGGCTGTGCACTGGAAATTTGTAGATCTTTTACCTTCCAGGTAAACCTGTTTTTGAAAAGGGGAGTGTTTTTGGGCACTATAGATACATTCTACCACAATGTAAACTATACACTCCATTTTGAGGGCCGATTATTATAGGGAAGTTCATTGCACATCATTAGGATGGAAATATACTGCTCTTTTTTTCTAAAAGTATATGACCTTAATCTGCCCATTCGCATGTCTGTCTATAAGTAAATGGTTCTGAAATACTGACTTCCTGTTTGCAGGACCCCTAATAGAGACCGTTATGGTCTTGCCCTTGACCCAGTGCCTGGGTTTGATTCAGTTGCTCAGTAGAGATCTGAGCATGTTTGACCCATCAACAGCCAATCAGTAGAAATTACTGTTAGGAACATTCCAAGGAAGTTGTGCATTCTGGGAAGAAGGGCTGGGAACCGCTAGGGGTATAAATTCAACTGATTTTTCAAAATGGAAGAGAATATGTAGAATAACTGAAATGCGTAATAAAATTTGTTCCGCACAGTGCTGCGGGACGAATCCGGCCATTTTTGTTGTGCCCCTCCCCCCCAGTGACTGTACTGCACTCATGACTTGCTACACTATCTATTTTGGCAGTCCCAGCATTGGTGAACTATATGAATGGTGCCTGCTAGATACTGAGATCACTGACCACACTCACAAATGCATAGCTCATAGAAGGTTTGGATGCAGTCAACCACGTAACAGCTGGTGCTGGGGGGAAGCGTGACCAAAGCCATTGGCGTCAAGTGTCCCATTACCACACTAAAAAGTCAGGTGGGCGTTCCACATTGGCACATGATGGTCCCATAGGCAGAGGATCCAGTCCAAAACGGTGCTACACACCCTGTATCAGACGAGACCTAGCACTAGGCACAAAGCGCAGCATTAATCCCTGCACCTGCTAAATGTTACCCACCCACTTAGCCTGCTTTTTCACTTTGGCCTCTTATGTGGTTGAGTTTGACACACCTGCTTTAAATAAATGCTGAACCCCATTCTGTGTGTGTGTGGTAATTGACCTCTGAAGCTGTATTCTTTATTTGGGTTAAAGGACATGAACCTTTGTCTTGTGATGTATATTATCATAGTCAGCCAGTAGGCCCTGAGTCACTGGCCTAGTCAGGGTTGCATGTTCCTGTAGATAACCATAATATTATAGTGGAACAAAATGGAACCCCCTATGTTAGACCCATATATCTTTTATTACATAGCAATCACCAAAAATGGAACTACTTTTTTCCTTCTAACTTGAGTATAGCCACATGTTCTTTGAGATGATTGGAAGAAGAACCGCAAAGATCTTTTTGAGGTTGAATAAAGACAAATGTCCAACCTACTCGGCAATGCCCACATTTCCTGTCTAACTGTTGTAAGGCCCATAATAGAAGAGTTCTACTATTCTACTATAGAATTGTGCAAACGGTTTCCCCCCCCCCCTTACGTCGCAACATGGCCAATTTCTGTTCTTTTAGTCTTTTTTTGTGCTTTTCCTGTTTCCGGTGATCTTCCATGTTGAGAAACTCCAACCACTTTACACAGACCTGCCAAGGCAGAGCTTGCTGCAGAACATGAGAGCAACCCAGCAGAAAGTGGGTCTTGTTGTGGATCATATTAAATGGGGACATGCACCATCATCTCAACTTACTACCCAAAGGTTAAGTCTTTCTGAACCTTTTTCAGAAGTGGGGGTCCTCGTTTGTTCAGTGATCCAGAATGTATGAATCTTCCCTCTGTGCACTGGGTAATGATTGTTTAAAAATGTTCTTTGCACCAAACCCATGGCCAATAAACTTTCTCACTTTGCTCTAACACATTTTAAAAAGGCAGGTTTGTGTTTTCACTCGTTTAAAGGAGAACTTATGTGTGGTGTGTGTATATCGGACTGAAACGTTGCTTTTGTGTTCACAAATAAATACACTAATTAGACCCCTCACTTGCACCTATTTTCTTGATACTGAGCGATTTTGTGAATTTCCAGAGCAGCAGGGGCACTGCAAGGTTGGAGTGGAGTGTGCCCTGACACCTACACTACAAATATTATATATAATTTTTTTTTAATGTTAAAATAAAAGAGTACTTCCTACCTCCCAATATCTTTTCTATGAGGAACGGCACCCAAATAAAACTGCTTCTTGAGTGCTTCAGCACAATCTTTAATACAGGAAGCACAGGGCACTAACCTGGCAGATAAACTGTGCTGTAGCTCTGAACAAAACAATATTGGAGGTAGGATAAATCATCCTACCTCCCTGCCCCAGGAACATTGGTGTTGTAAGGACCCAATTGTCACATTTAAAAATTAAAGGTAACTAAAGCATAGTTACATTACAATATTTAACCTTTTGTCCATAATTAATCAAGTGCTTGAATAAGGGAAGAATTGGAGTAGATGATTAATTGGTTGTATTTGCACAATTGTTGTGTGGTAACAAGGTTAGTCTCGTTATTTATGATATTGGATTGGGAGGTCTTGTGCTTGGGAAAGAAAACTGACAATGATTTGTAATGAAATGTGAACATGAACAGCGCTACTCACGGGGATAGTTTAACCTTATATTCTATGTCCTTTAGCTAGTACATGTTGATAGTCTCAGTGTAGCGATGTTCATCTTTACATTTCATTGACGAATACCTGTTACTCGGGAGGTAACCAATTTGAACGGTACGCACCAGTGGGACTGCCAGTGAGGCCAGAGTGCTGCCATATTTGTTTGTACAGGGATTGTAATGGCAAATTTCATTTCCCCTATATAATAATTTAATCCTTCTAATACACCTAATCATTTGTGTAATATATAATCTTGTTTACAAGTCGTTTGACTGGTATGCAATGTGTAAGGATTATAGATTGGGAAGGTTCTGGTTACTTTGACATGGTAGATTGGTATTGTTGGTTCTGTGAGAAGATGGATGGAATGTACCCATAGAGATGTTAAAACATAAACCGGCCTATCTACCAGGGAGGGAGTCTGACGGGTCCTTTCCAAGGTTGTTGATGCTTTCTTTATCTGCCTTAGTCCCTCTCAAAGCGCCCTCTCCCCATATAGTAAAGGGGGTTGCTCATCCCTGGGCAGGTTCCCCTTGTCTGCTTGTAATAAGAGCATATATACATTATATACCTACACATCTATATATATTCTCTCCTGATATTACAATATCAGACTCCCATCAAACAATCATTCAATACCCTGCTTTTAAACCTTTAAATCCCTTCGCTCTACTGCAGCTCCCTACTTATCTTCTCTCTTGGTCCCTTATGTTCCAGGCCGTGCCTTCTGCTCCTCGCATTGGAAATATTCTTAAGACCGCCAACTACACTGCTGCCCCTACCCACCTTAAACCATTCTCTTGCTGCTCCCCTACCTTTGGAACTCTCTCCCTCTCTTGCTCCCCCTGGTGACATCATTAATACTTTCAAATCTAGACTGTTATCCTACCTTTCTGAACATCAGCATAACTAATGATTGTTAGCCCTTTTAAGACACTTTGTACTCATCCCCCCCCACTGTATCTGTATGTTGTCCCTCCCATTTAGATTGTAAGCTCTTCAGGGCAGGATCTCATATATATACTTTCTTAACCTATGTATGATTGCATTAATGTAATTTTATATCTATCTTGTATAATGGCACTTGTCCCCTTGTTTGTATACTCTGTATTTTATAATGTACAGCGCTGCGTACCGAAGTGGCGCTTTATAAACAAAATTAATACTACATCCCACCCTGCTAAATGTGACGAGAAGGGGGTGTGGTGGACCAGTCACCAGAGATGTGTAATACTCCTCAAAGAGCTGGGGAAAGAGCAGAATACGGGCATGGCAGCCGAAAAGGGGGCATTCCAAGGCAGACACTACAGGTAATCCTGGTCCAAATTCCAGGAAACTCCCGCAACTGTTGGAGGAGTGGGATACCTGCAATATGCATTGTTTTACTCCTATTTAGACTTGTATAACTATAATTTGGATAGTGTGACGGATGCAAGATGAACTGACCACCCTCTTACTGATTGGGGTACAAGGAATGAGTACGTGACTTTAGGGGTAATAGACTGGAATAAACAAAACATTGCCATTCACTGAGAGGTCATGGTGTTTTGACTGCTTGCAGGTGTATTGCGTTGATCAATAAATATTTATTTCCAATACAGAGCCCTCGTATCGTGTTTATTTTCCCACCACCAATGTCTCCCTTGTGGCTACTGGATTCTCCTGGTCTCTAAAACTCCTTTCTAAAATCTGTCAAAAGTAACAATCCTGCACAACCTTTAACCAATATAGTGTATTTTTTCAAATGCTGGGTGCCTCCAGGTCTGTTGCATATACAGATAGGTAAGTAGACTATAAAAGTAGCTGGGCACACCAGTCTTGCAACATTACATAATGTTTTTTATTGTGACGTTTACACGAGATTGGTGACTTGAAAAATGATTGGCATATGATTACCCTGACATCTTTATACACAGAACATAGACCATGAAAAAGGCCTCAGAGCCGTTAACTTTTGGAACAAGCTGGGAAGCCCGCAGTGCAGTCGTACGCTAATTTCTATATAGGTTTTCTTGAGAGATGTATATTTAACAAAAGTGCTATGTTCAAGGATTGCATGGTTTTTGGCGATACATAGATCTATTTATTATATGGCGTGGGATAACATCAGCCTTAGTGTTCATTGCTTTCTGTATTCTTTGGACGAACCCATTTGTGTTCAATGCTGATTTCTAGCACAGTGGTACACTTCTTAGATGTAGAAGTTTAATCAATACATCCATTTTACCAAGCTAACAGATCGCAACTCATATTACATGGCCTTAGCTTCATCCAAATCATGTCTTTAAGGGATTACCCAAATCCCAATTTACGAGTACAACGATCTGTTCAGATAAAATAGGCATGGAACCAATCTTGACAAAATGATAAACAAATTCAGATGAGGGGTTATCAACCCAGGGTGCTGAATCAGGCAATGGCGGAAGCACGGCAGTACCCCAGATTTACATCTGAACGGGATGTTCCCTTTATTCAATGTTACTCAACTCTCTGATAGTGTCAAGAATAATCTTATAGATTTTGGCCTACTACTGAGGGCGACACTTCTTGGCAGAGACAACTAAACGTAAGCCACTTTGTGTTTATAAAGTCCAGAACTTTGTACAGTGAATTGATAGACTGACCCCACCACAAAATAATCTCATTTGTGTCCTCTGAACGAAAAGACTGTTACAAATGTCATAATGGTAAATATGTATACTTTAATACGGTAACTGGCAACTTTCTCGCACCCTCACACAGTTCGCACATTCCTGGGTATTATAACTCAAACGAATTACTGCGTGTACATGTTACTTGCCCCTGTTCACTTTACTACATTGGCAAAACCATTGGGCCTTTTTAAGAAAAGGTTCCAATGGCACAGGAGCGACATTAGATTCACTCCCAATAGTTTATCCTGTGAAAAACAAAAAACAGATGCAGCTCCTGTAGCTGAACATTTTTATCAATTAAAACGGGGAGATTCAATAAAGTTTTACGTTAAAAATGGTGAAATTTGCCCCAACCAATCAGATCTTATTTAACATTAGAAAGCTAACATCTGATTGGTTGGTGGAAAATTACACCATTTTTAACAAGAACTTTTTATGAATACCCTGCTAGTCATAATTTTCCTCTTAAATCAGAGACGATCAGGGAGATTCAATAAAACTTCTTATCGTTTTAAATGGTGCTAATTTGCCCCAACCAATCAGATCTTATTCAGCATTTAAAGCTAACATCTGGGCGGTTGTGGCAAAATTAGCACCATTTTAACGATAATTTCTATTGAATAACCCTGCAGATCCCTTGGGAGGCGATAGACAAACCCGCTTATTACAACGGGAATCTTACTGGATTTTCCATTTGAATACAGTAAAACCTAAAGGCCTCTTTACAAACTTGGGGCAGTCACCTTTTTTTTTTTTTTTTTTTTTTTTTTTTTTTTACTACGAAAAGATAAATTTATTTGATTATACCTTTTTATGACGTTTGGTTTCATCTTTTACTCCTGGGTCGGTGTGACAAGATATAAATATGCAGTTCCTTTTTCCTTTATCCTAGTCATATTCAAGCTAATGACATGTGAGCCATATACTTAATACTTGGAATTGTATTAACTTATGTATTATATACTGAAAGTTTAATATTGATGTGCTATTACTCTAGTCCATTTTAGCACACGTCTTTTAGAAATATTGCCACGACTGTCTATTTCCTGATTATGCACTATGCCTTTTTATTCTGGAAAGCACCTTGGCACTTTGTCCACTAGAATGTAGTATTTATGCTCATCCCTATTTAAAGGGAAAGTCCAGACAAAAAATACTTTTTAGTTGCTTTAAATGTGTATTAGCCACCACCACTTCTGCATAGTTGTCACATTTCAAAGATGCCCCAGAGCTTACTTACCTGAACCGTTCCTCGCTGGCTATTCCACGCCCCCTACTCCTGTTAGAAACAAGCAGGGACTTCTGCGCTGACAGACGCTTCTCTTCCTGGTTGCGGCTGTCAAACCAGGAAGTGGAACGGCTGTCGGCAAAAGTGGCGAGGGACTGTTCAGGCAAGTAAGTTCTGGGGCATCTTTGAAATGTGACAACTCTGCGAAAGTGGGGTTTGGGGGCTAATACACTTTATGTAGCACCGGTCTGTACCTTCGTCTGTACCTTACGTTTGGCACGCGGTCTGTACCTTCTTCAACAACACATTGTTGTAAACTGGTGTGCCCAGCTACTTTTATTCTACTTCCCTTCCTTTCTAAAATCTAGGAACTGGCTTCATATTGTCCAACCGCTCGACCCAGGATAGTCTGCCAGAAGTAGTGTCAATGTTTTATGTCTGGACACTGGTTAAGAGCCTCACTGAGCATGTGTGCTGTGTTTGGGTCCATGTCATTAGGTGAAATCGGTACACTGAAGGATCAAAACTGTTCACATTTATGGCTCCATTACGGACCCTTTGTAAGCTTTACCCCCCCACCCCTGAACGTATAAAACTAAATGAAGCAGCAGCCAGGTTACAGCTACTTAGTTTGTTCTCCTCTAATGAAGGATCTTCTGTCCTATGGTCTCACCTTCTGGCCTGGCTAGTGATAAGTTATCGACTGTCTTTAAAGAGCGGTAATCAATGATTTAAGACACAGCTAATGGTGATTGCAGCGGTAATAATGTCCCGCAATAATGTACAACCAATAACGTCTTTTAAGACCATCTTAACGCTAGCAGATAGCTGCCTTTAAAGGGTAGGTCCACCCTAAAAACGATTTTATGATATGTGATTGCCCCTGTCTCCCCAGCCCCAACCGCTATATTTTATTCTTTTAGAAAGTGCCCCAAACTTGATTTACCTCCCCTCTTTCCTCCACCCGCGCTCCCGGCCCTCTGCTTGCGAGAAAATGCAAGCAGAGGGGCAGGACCGGCAGTCGCGTCTGTAATTGGCTGCGGCAGCCAATCACGGACGCGGCTGCCGGTCATTCAGTGCGGCGGAGGTAAGTAATGTTCGGGGCACTTTCTATAAAATAAACATAGCGGTTGGGGCTGGGGGAGACGGGATTGTTATGGCAAAAGGTATTTACACTAGGGGAAAGGAATGTTAATCGGGAGGGAGGGGGAGAAGGGCTGCAGTACGCATGCCAAACTTCTCCTGGAGGCCTGGTAGGAGGCAGAGTCCTATATGGACTCTGCTATCCTCCTGGTGGGCAGTTTTTGGGACTTTGGGGGGGGGGGGGACTACAGGAGAACCATATGGAGCTGGGATTGAGGTAAGGATTAAACTACACTACATGGTGGGGCCATAGTTGGGGGGGATTAGTTTTGGGGGTGGACATGCCCTTAAAGATTCAGATGGGTAAACCGAGAGACGCTATCCGCTTGGTGCATTGCCTGAAGAGGCAATAGATGGCGATACCGGCTCTCCGTACATAGCCCTACATGTGTCCAATGTATAGTTGAAAAATATCAAAATACTCACTAGTGGAAACCTTTTATTACAGGGGTTAGAACTGTACAGTGTGGATTACGGTTTGCAAAACCATGTTTCAGAGTTGGGGGTTTTAAATGCTTCCAAAACACGGACTTCCTGTTTGGCAGGAGCCCAGCTAGTCTGGTATGGTCTTGCCATTGGCAGAGGCATCTCGGCTAATCACTAATTGCTGGTCCAGGCACAGAGGAACGAGCACTGGTAATGGTGGCCATAGATGCTACAATCCAATTGTACAATCTGCAGGTCTTACGATTGGATTGCTGGTTGGCCAAAAATTTTTCAACTGGTCCGATGTGGAAATTATTGAAAGATCTTTCAACGATCTTCCATACACGAGCCGACGGTCGTACGATTTTGGGATACCCAATATCGCACAACCGGGATCTAAGAGTCTATGGCCACCATTAGAATACTTGGAAGCCTCACAGATTTAAACCTTGTGGGGTCTTGTGGGAGGGAAATTGTTATGTTTTTAGTTGGGGGGGGGGGGGGGGTGGACAATAATAATGAAACATGTTGCTGCTATTGCTTTGTTTGAGACTGGTATATAGACTGAACCATAACTAGTTGCATGTATTGGTTTTCTGTGTCTTATTAACCTAAAACTTCCCTATATAAAGACCTTTCAATTCCTCAATGTTCTTACACTGAACATCCTGTAACCTTCATATTTTTTATTTTTTTTTTTTTGAGCGATTGCGCAAAAAATACAGATCGCACGCTAAGTGCACTGTGTGGCCACATCAATTGGGCCACACTAGCGTGCGCTTTTAAGTGCATCAGTGTGGGCGTGGCCTACATGGGAAACTATCCCACAGACATATTTTTGGAACCTACATGGCATCCTGAAGGGCTAGCCACACTAGTCTGTTTTAAGATCTGATGGATTTTAAATGCACACTAGTGTTGGGCAATTGGTCGACCACATTGTGTGCTGTTGCGATCCACTTACCGGTATTAGAACCAGACATGATTGCCATTTTTGGTCCAATTTGCAATGCCTGTGATACCGCGCTCGTTGTAGTGTGGCCTTCCACCTACAGTACAGAGACCCTCCTCTGCTATATTGACTTCAAGCATGCTCAGTGCGACTGAAAATTCCTTCCTGGTCAATCGGCTACCCTGTACCTCACTGTGCTATAAGAGTAAAATAGAAGTTAAAGGGAGAGGTCCTATTGTAGGTTGTTTTTTTACATTTTCACACAGTTCTTGTTTCCGTAATCTGGGATCGCACGTTTTGGAACAGGATTGGACAAGTTTTAGGACAGGAGCAGACAAATTGTTTGACATTCGAACCAGTTGGACAACCCTACGAGCCAATTTATTACAAAGTCAATTTTTTCAGAATTCTATTCAATTAACCTTTCTTGGCATTATCCCAAGTATTTTTCCTGCTATTTTCTCACGTTTTGGTCCCAAATCGATCTGTTCGATGGCTGGTGTGGGTGTTCCAATCCAAATATTGGCGACATTTGCATTTTTTGGGGGTACACCCTTTGCATTCAATTACAAAAATCTAGTTTCAAACTGGGTCCTATGAATAGTTTGTGGATAAATAACGATCTTGAGCTTTGCTATTTCCTGTCTTATCTACAGGCAGTTCTGCAGGAAATAAAGTTTGTATGCTAATGGGCACACCTGTCCATACAAAGTTGCAGATGTGAGCAGTTCTAGTTTTGTGGCAAACCTCATTTATGCTTGAGCGTGTTTTACCATTTCAATTCATTTTATCCATACATAGCTTTGTAGTGGTTGCTTTTTTAAAATATATTATTTTGTAGATGGGGCCACCTTGGTTCCTCTTGCTGGTCATCCCCATTGTTGGAGGAACAATTTGCCCAGATGGCACCACATGTGGAGAAAAGACATGTGCTGTGAGCTCCAAGGGCATAAGGGGTAGCTGCGGTTCTGCAGAGGTAGGTTAGTGAGTAGCAGGCAATGGTTTTTCACTATGTAGACTTTTTTTGTGGGGGGACATAATAGATTCAGTTCAATGGAAAACTGATGTTGCCATTAAAGGATTCACTTTCCTCCTAGGGTTTGCTCCATCCTCTTCCTATGGTTCTGTCTAAGACATCTTGCTTTGGATCTATAGGATGCCCTGATGAATATTCGTGTGTGAACACTCCTCAAGGAGGAAAGGCCTGCTGTCCATTTCCGGGGTATGATTGTACAGTAGGACTTGCCCTATAAGAAGGACGTGTTCTGGAACGTTGTTAATTATGATTGTGTAAATTTCTTCTGTTTGTTCAGGGGACATCCTGCCAAGATGGACATCATTGCTGTCCTTCAGGCTTCCATTGCCCTCAGATGGACTCTCCGTGTATCCCAGGTGAGGAGATGTGAGCTGTGTAGTTGAGATCCATTCTTATTTACCTAGATTTCCCTTACATTTTATTTGTTTGCTCAGCTTTCATCAATCAATCTGCAGTAATATGCCCAGACGGAAAGTCTGAATGCCCCAGTTCTGCCCACCTGCTGTATGATGCCGGACCATCTTTGGGCTGCGTCCTATGCCGCAGGTAAAGAAAATTAGCTCAGTGTTGCCATTTTTGCATGCACAAAAACTTGCGGTCTAAAGAACCCTGCAAATTGTAATACTTAGAGAACGTATAGGAATGAGAGGTATGTATCCATTATATGTCAAATTTGAGCATTTGCTTATGCAGAAAATGGTTTATGATGTACATAAATTACTGCTCTGTCGGACTAGATTATTTTATTTACCACTTCCGTAAATGGCATGTCCACACTTAAATCAAAACCACTGGATTACCTGCGTTAAACCAGATCATTTATAGTCTCCGTTTTGGCAGTGAGCTGGCCCCTCCTTCCATGCACTCAATCAAGGCTATGACATCACAGCCAAGGAGTATTTGCAGTTACCTCTGCTGCCTCCTCTGCACATACTGAAACCTTTGTCAGAAAGGATTATAACTTATTAAATATCTGGGTACAATAAATGTAATAACAGTGGCTTATTATCTGCCTGCACTGCTATTTTTTACTAGTTTTTAAGTGTGGACATGCTCTTTAAACTGAATTTCTACATTTGCTTTAATCAACTCTATCTTTAAGTGTGCACAGTGTTAGTGTTACAGTGGTTTATCTCCTATGCACAGATGTCGCTAACAAAATTAGCAGAGCATATCTGGTAGAAACTGCTCTGCCATGAGCGTATCGGTAATTGCAAATAAAATACCTTTTACTGTGTAATGTACAGATAACCACTCGCCTTCAGTTCCTTAACCTATAGAGTTTTAACTTCAGTTTGTGACCATGTCCAGCTAATGGAGTACTTTTTTCTGCCCATTTGATCATTGTAAACCACTGTTTACATGGGGCACTGCTTGACTTTGAATTGTAGTACACCGATGTCTGAAATACAGTTGCAAGTGTTTAGGATAGCATCTTTCTTGCACTATTTCTTGAAATGATTTTAAACCTATAGCTTTTTTTCTTAAGCACCTGGTTGTTCTGTTCCTTTTTCCCTATAATTGGGACTGTCAATCGAATGTTAATACTCTATTTTTCAGGCAGTTTGCTGCAATGATAATATGCACTTTTGTCCCCACAACACAGTGTGTGACCTTCAGCAAGGGCGCTGTGTGTCTGATGTTGGCCACCTACCATGGTCAAGTAAACTCCCAGCCAGTGTTAAAGTAACCTTGGGTAAATCTGTCTCCTATCGGTTCCATTTTATCTTCCCAATTTCCTTAGTTGAGGAAAAGTCCTCTTTCAACCTCTTGCGTTGTGTGGGTAGCTTGTTTATATTTAGCAATTTTTCTGTTGTTTTCTTATCTAGGGGATGTTGTCAACGAGTTCAGTGTCCCGATC
Source organism: Hymenochirus boettgeri (assembly GCA_019447015.1). Lineage (NCBI taxonomy): Eukaryota > Metazoa > Chordata > Amphibia > Anura > Pipidae > Hymenochirus > Hymenochirus boettgeri. The sequence goes on along the minus strand of CM033476.1, from coordinate 77,859,887 downwards.
GTCCTTCCTGCCCAGATGGTGCTACTTGTTGCAAGCAAAGGGATTCCTCCTATGGATGCTGTCCAATGTTGACTGTAAGAGCCCTTGGATTAATGCAGTTTTTCCTTAAAACAAATGCAAAGATTAGTTTAATGACATGCTGTGACATGAGGCGTTTCCACCCAACTGTTGTAGTTTGTGTTGTCGGCAAAGACACAGGGAGATGTAATTTCTTATTGCTGATTTTGTCCCAACCAATCTGATATGATTTACCATTTGAAAGCTAACATCTGATTGGTTTGTGTAAAATTAGCTCCATTTTAAAGGATAGAACTTTTATTGATCTCCCTGTTGGTTTAGAATATCGATGGATCCTTTCTATAATAAACACTTTTCCATTCTTCTGATAAATATTTTTTTCAGGCTGTTTGCTGTTCAGATCATTATCACTGCTGCCCTTCTGGTACCATATGTGACCTTGCCCATAAAAAATGTGTGTCCCCAAGTGGTGAGGGACCCTTGTTGGACAAGATTCCAGCTGTACAAGAGGGAAACTTTGTATGTAAGTTTGTGCTTTTTGCATGTTCTACGTTGAGTGGGTGTAAATTGAAAACCTGACCTTTTATCAACTGGCCAATGGATCCTTGTTGCTGTGCGAATTAGGCTACATAACTCTGGTAAACGGAAGCAAGGCATCCAGTTAATGGGGTACTGTGGTCTTGGACAGGTTGGGCTCTAAAAGGCTACTGTCTTGCCTTGGATCACTTCTGTATGTGCAGGAGGTAGGGATTTAAAGAGCTCAGTGTTTTTTGCTTTCAATAGACTGTCACCTGCACCCTCAGCACTGCTGCTACAGTTCATAATCCCTCCCTGTTTTTTCTTAAACATAAATAATCCTTATTTTTAGGGGTTTTTTTTGTATCTCTGCAGAGTAAAACTAAAATGGAGGGGCAGAAAATATCCTGCTTATTAACTGCTCAGCCCCATGAAGTGTTAATACTTTCAGCACTATAAATTATGACAAACTGCACTTAAGGAATTGAACCTAATCTGTTTTTATAGGTAAACAGCAGGTTTCTTAAACGCTAGAAAATCTTAAATAGAGCTCCTTGGTGTCCTGTAGAGCACTCCTGGATTGGCCCAATTCTATAAGTTTGACCAAAGAACCAGTGTTTTTGTAGATGGAAGCTCTACAACCATTCTCCACTGTAGGAGATGGTGCATATAGATGCTCTGTCCAATCTCTAGCTAAAGGAAACGTGAGCATCCACATTTGTAGAAGAACCAAATGAAATCTGTCTGATCTACTACACATGTGGATGCTCTGTCACAAGCGTTTTTGGCTCCCATATGGAAGTATTGGGAGCTGACGGTTACAAAAGACTAGTCCCAAATGTGATGGTGGTTTGTTGGCCTCAGAATTCACCACTCTCCCCATGCATGTAGCAGATAATGACAATCCTGCCAGACCAAGAGAATGCCTATCCGTTTCCTGTGTACCCAGCTTAAAGGGGAAGTTCAGTGCAAATACATATGCTTTTCAGAAAAAGAGCATATTTTTTTCATCCCAATGACCTTAAAGGGCATGTCACCCTTAAAAATTACTTTGGATATGCTGCTCCCCCATGTCTGGTAGCCCCAACCGCATGGTTAGTATTTTCCAAAAGCCCCCCAACTCTACCTCCCCTCGTTCCTCCGCTGCACTGCCGGCCCTCTGCTTGCGAGAATGCAAGCAGAGGGGCGGGACCGGCAGTCACGTCTGTGATTGGCTGAACGGCAGCCAACGGACGCGGCTGCCGGTCAGGCAGTCACGTCTGTGATTGGCTGAACGCAGCCAATCACGGACGCGGCTGCCGTCATTCAGGGCAGCGGAGGAAAGAGGAAGGTAAGTAAGAGTTTGGGGAGCTTTTGGAAAATACTAACCATGCGGTTGGGGCTACCAGACATGGGGGAGCAGCATATTAAAGGCTTTTACGCTAGGGGGAGGGAGGGGGAGAAGGGCTGCAGTACGCATGACAATATCTACCGGAGGCAGGTAGCAGGCAGAGCCCTGCTAGCCTCCTGGTGGACTGTTTTTGGGACTTTAGGGGGGGTCTACAGAGAACCCTATGGAGCTGGGATGTGAGGTAAGGATTACACTACACTACATGGTGGGGCCATTACTGGGGGGGGGATTATAGTTTTGGGGGTGGACATGCCCTTTAATCTGCCCATTCAGCTTTTTGTCTGTGTATAAATAAATGCAACCGAAATACTGACTTCCTGTTTGCAGGACCCCTAGTAGAGACCGTTATGGTCTTGCCCTTGACCCAGCGCCTGGGTTATTATTTGCACTTCAGTTTCTTTCCCAGTCATTTTATGGCCCTTACCAGTTTATCTTGAAGACATTGGAAGTTAGAAGGAATTTCCTGATGTGTTAATTTTTTTTTAATCAACCACAACTCCAAGTAATGGTAACATTTTTGGTTGAAACCCCTGTTATCAAGCATAGTTTTGCCCCAAACGTCTGTGCTTTTTTTTTTATAGAAAAGAAAACCCTTTCACTCCTAATACCTATAAAGTGGATGTATGATACCCAAGCAACTTCCATGGTGGTTTTTAATTAAAGGTCGTGTCCACCCCTCCAAAAACATGAAGGTTAATGTTTACTTGGCAGAAATGATACACATGGAAATAAAGTGATCAATTTAATTCTCTCCTGTAAACAGCCTCTGATGTTCAATGTGACGACCTTTCCAGTTGCCCTGACAAGCAGACATGTTGTCGCCTGGCTTCAGGAGAGTGGGGATGCTGCCCAATAGAACAGGTATGGTGAGCTTTTTAAAGGAGTTAAAGGAAAGCAAAGCTTGATTGGCCTCGCTGGTTTGAGCCACTTCATTGTATTTTTCCTTGTTCCCAGGCGGTTTGTTGTGATGACCATGTTCACTGCTGCCCCACTGGCTATTCCTGCTCTGAAGGGCAGTGTCAGAAGAAGGAACATTCAATTCCTTGGTTGAGCAAGACTCCATCTTTGAAACAGCAGGGTAATTACCAAACTTTTGTTTAAGTTCAGTTTTGTTCCTGATTGTGCACATTGAAACACAGAACATTTTAAATAAATACTTGTATGGTAGACTTAACTGATGGATTGTCATTTATTGTGTGAGCATTAAATGTTAAAGGGTAACTGGCCTCCATACAAGTGTCCTCAATACAATTACCATTAATTGATTTAAATCAAGCCTAGGTGGATGTCTTTACAAGCCTGTAACTTAAGATTCACAGAAGCTTGTTTCGCTTCCTGCACGGAGTCTGAGTAATGAGCCCCACCCCCCAAAAAAGCGATACTCTTTAGGGGCAGCAGACAATGCTCTTTCCCAGAGGTAGGTTACAAGTTCGCATGCACAAACTCAATGACGGGGGGAGAGCAATAATGCTGGGGATTTCTGACCCTTGTTCCAAAACAGGAAGCGCATGAAGTTTCATATACTGGACAGTGTTGATTATTGGGGGGGGGGGGGGGTGTTGGCATTGATAAGGGGTTCCACAGAACCTTTTTTTTTTTTTTTTGTCAATTTTAACTGCCATAAAAAAAATTTTTTAAAAAATTCACAAGCGGAACAAATTTCAGTGAGTTTGGTCATCTCTAGTCGGGATAATTGTACTGTAAAAATGTAACTTTAAAAATGAAAGTACCTGGACAGGAGGTAGGATTGATTTATATATATGCACTATAGTTCTCCTTCTAAGTATGTTTGTGTCTACAGTCTCTGACGTTAAATGTGATGACTTAGCCAGTTGCCCTGACAAGCAGACCTGCTGTCGCCTGGCATCCGGGGAATGGGGATGTTGCCCAATTGAACAGGTATTTTGGCAGTTACTCCCAGCCCTGTCAATTAAACGTCTGGTTTTTTTAGAGTTCTCGTATGACCGTATCTTGCCCTCCGTTCCAGGCTGTGTGCTGTGATGACCATGTTCACTGCTGTCCTCCCGGCTACACCTGCTCTCAGGGAGGTTGTGAGCAAAGCGGGAAATCCATTCCTTGGTTCATCAAAACTCCAGCTGTGAGACAGCCGGGTAGGTCTAATTTACAGCCGGGTAGGTCTAATTTACAAAGTGTAATAAATCGCGGGGAGAAGGAATTAAATCTGTCTCAACCCTTGTGCAATTTACTACTTAAAGCATTTTAATTTGAGAATTTTAATGGGCATATCCACCTTACACTTTTACTATCCAGCCCCCCTGGAGGCTGCAACAAGGCTGGCTGTGTTCCACATGTGAAAACCTTGGGTAGGCGTGCATCAATGTTGTAGCCTCCAAGGGGAGTCTTGGAGGGCTTGTGGTGCTGGGTTATTTGCCAGGTTACACAGGTGGGTGGATTTTGGTTTTTAGGTAGAAATGGCCTTTGGTTGGGCCAAGACCAAAGCATTTCTTGTGTCTCTTAGATATTCAATGTGGTGTTCAAAATGCTAGAGACACCTTGAAGGCATAGTAATATAGTATCGGAGGTTGTATAAAGACATACGACCAACCTTATACCCTACCCATAATGTCTGTATAACAGTTACATAGTAACATAGTATTGGGTTGTAAAAGACATACATCCATCTAGTCCAACCTTTATACCCTACCCAAATGTCTGTATTTTTTTTTTTTTTTTGTCAATTTTAACTGCCATAAAAAAAATTTTTTAAAAAATTCACAAGCGGAACAAATTTCAGTGAGTTTGGTCATCTCTAGTCGGGATAATTGTACTGTAAAAATGTAACTTTAAAAATGAAAGTACCTGGGACAGGGAGGTAGGATTGATTTATTCCTACTGCTCAACATTTTCTTTTGACTATCTACAGCACGTACAGTTTTAATCAGCCAGGTTAATGTCCTGGGTCTTCCAGTATTAAAAATAGTGCTGAAGCATCCAGGAAGACTGGCAGAAACTTTTTTTTTTTTTTTCTTCATGCTGCCACTTCTCATAGAAATGTTATTGGGGGGTAGAAAGTACAAATCCTACCTCCCTGCCCCAGGTACTTTTCATTTTACAGACATTATGGGTAGGGTTAAAGGTTGGACTAGATGGATGTATGTCTTTATCAACCTCCATACTATGTTACTATGTAACTGTTATACAGACATTATGGGTAGGGTATAAAGGTTGGTCGTATGTCTTATACAACCTCCGATACTATATTACTATGCCTTTAAGGTGTCTCTAGCATTTTGAACACCACATTGAATATCTAAGGACAAGAAATGCTTGGTCTTGGCCAACCAAAGGCCATTTTACCTAAAAACCAAAAACCACATACCTGTGTAACCTGGCAAATAATCCAGCACCACAAGCCCCCAAGACTCCCCTTGGAGGCTACAACATTGATGCACCGCCTACCCAAGGTTTTCACCATGTGGAACAAGCCAGCCTTGTGTGCAGCCTCCAGGGGGGCTGGATAGTAAAAGTGTAAGGTGGATATGCCCATTAAATTCTCAAATTAAAATGCTTTAAGTAGTAAATTGCACAAGGGTGTGAAAGATTTAATTCCTTCTCCCCGCGATTTATTCACTTTGTAAATTAGAACTACCGGCTGTAAATTAGACCTACCCGGCTGTCTCAAAGCTGGAGTTTTGATGAACCAAGGAATGGATTCCGCTTTGCACAAACCTCCCTGAGAGCAGGTGTAGCCGGGAGGACAGCAGTGAACATGGTCATCACAGCACACGGCCTGGAACGGAGGGCAAGATCGGTCATACGAGAACTCTAAAAAAACCGGACGTTTAATTGACAGGCTGGGAGTAACTGCCAAAATACCTGTTCAATTGGGCAACATCCCATTCCCCGGATGCCAGGCGACAGCAGGTCTGCTGTCAGGGCAACTGGCTAAGTCTCACATTTAACGTCAGAGACTGTAGACACAAACATACTTAGAAGGAGAACTATAGTGCATATATATAAATCAATCCTACCTCCTGTCCAGGTACTTTCATTTTAAAGTTACATTTTACAGTACAATTATCCGACTAGAGTGACAAACTCACTGAAATTTGTTCCGCTTGTGAATTTTTTAAAAAATTTTTTTTATGGCAGTTAAAATTGACACAAAAAAAAAAAAAAAGGTTCTGTGGAACCCCTTATCAATGCCACACCACCCCCCCCCCCCCAATAATCAACACTGTCCAGTATATGAAATTCATGCGCTTCCTGTTTTGGAACAAGGGTCAGAAATCCCCACATTATTGCTCTCCCCCCGTCATTGAGTTTGTGCATGCGAACTTGTAACCTACCTCTGGGAAAGGCCTTGTCTGCTGCCCCTAAAGAGTATCGCTTTTTGGGGGGTGGGGCTCATTACTCAGACTCCGTGGCAAGGAAAGCGAAACAAGCTTCTGTGAATTAAGTTACAGGCTTGTAAAGACATCCACCTAGGCTTGATTTAAATCAATAATGGTAATTGTATTGAGGACACTTGTATGGAGGCCAGTACCCTTTAACATTTAATGCTCACACAATAAATGACAATCCATCAGTTAAGTCTACCATACAAGTATTTATTTAAAATGTTCGTTTCAATGTGCACAATCAGGAACAAAACTGAACTTAAACAAAAGTTTGGTAATTACCCTGCTGTTTCAAGATGGAGTCTTGCTCAACCAAGGAAATTGAATGTTCCTTCTTCTGACACTGCCCTTCAGGCAGGAATAGCCAGTGGGGCAGCAGTGAACATGGTCATCAAACCAAACCGCCTGGGAGAACAAGGAAAAATCAATGAAGTGGCTCAAACCAGCGAGGCCAATCAAGCTTTGCTTTCCCTTTAACTCCTTTAAAAAGCTCACCATACCTGTTCTATTGGGCAGCATCCCACTCTCCTGAAGCCAGGCGACAACATGTTGCTTGTCAGGGCAACTGGAAAGGTCGTCACATTGAACATCAGAGGCTGTTTACAGGAGAGAATTAAATTGATCACTTTATTCCATGTGTATCATTTCTGCCAAGTAAACATTAACCTTCATGTTTTTGGAGGGTGGACACGACCTTTAATTAAAAACCACCATGGAAGTTGTTGGGTATCATACATCCACTTTATAGGTATTAGGAGTGAAAGGGTTTTCTTTTCATAAAAAAAAAAGCACGCGTTTGGGGCAAAACTATGCTTGATAAAAGGGGTTTCAAACCAAAAATGTTACCATACTTGGAGTTGTGGTTGATTAAAAAAAAATTAACACATCAGGAAATTCCTTCTAACTTCCATGTCTTCAAGATATAAACTGGTAAGGGGCCATAAATGACTGAAGGAAAGAAACTGAAGTGCAAATAATAACCCAGGCGCGGGTCAAGGGCAAGAACCATAACGGTCTCTACTAGGGGTCCTGCAAACAGGAAGTCAGTATTTCAGTTGCATTTATTTATACACAGACAAAAGCTGAATGGGCAGATTAAAGGGCATGTCCACCCCCCAAAACTATAATCCCCCCCCCAGTAATGGCCCCACCATGTAGTGTAGTGTAATCCTTACCCTCACATCCCAGCTCCATAGGGTTCTCTGTAGACCCCCCCTAAAGTCCAAAAACAGTCCCACCAGGAGGCTAGCAGGGCTCTGCTGCTACCTGCCTCCGGTAGATATTGTCATGCGTACTGCAGCCCTTCTCCCCCTCCCTCCCCCTAGCGTAAAAGCCTTTAATATGCTGCTCCCCCATGTCTGGAGCCCCAACCGCATGGTTAGTATTTTCCAAAAGCTCCCCAAACTCTTACTTACCTTCCCTTTCCTCCGCTGCCCTGAATGGACCGGCAGCCGCGTCCGTGATTGGCTGCGTTCAGCCAATCACAGACGTGACTGCCTGACCGGCAGCCGCGTCCGTGGTTGGCTGCCGTTCAGCCAATCACAGACGTGACTGCCGGTCCCGCCCCTCTGCTTGCATTCTCGAAGCAGAGGGCCGCAGTGCAGCGAGAGGAACGAGGGGAGGTAGAGTTGGGGGGCTTTTGGAAAATACTAACCATGCGGTTGGGGTACCAGACATGGGGGAGCAGCATATCCAAAGTAATTTTTAAGGGTGACATGCCCTTAAGGTCATTGGGATGAAAAAAATAATGCTCTTTTCTGAAAAGCATATGTATGCACTAACTTCCCCTTTAAGCTGGGTACACAGGAAACGGATAGGCATTCCTCTTGGTCTGGCAGGATTGTACATTATCTGGCTACATGCATGGGTGAGAGTGGTGAATTCTGAGGCCAACAAACCACCATCACATTTGGGACTAGTCTTTTGTAACCGTCAGCTCCCATACTTCCATATGGGAGCCAAAAACGCTTGTGACAGAGCATCCACATGTGTAGTAGATCAGACAGATTTCATTTGGTTCTTCTACAAATGTGGATGCTCACGTTTCCTTAGCTAGAGATTGGACGAGCATCTATATGCACCATCTCCTACAGTGGAGAATGGTGTAGAGCTTCCATCTACCAAAAACACTGGTTCTTTGGCAAACTTATAGAATTGGGCAATCCAGGAGTGCTCTACAGGACACCAAGGAGCTCTATTTAAGATTTTCTAGCGTTTAAGATAACCGCTGTTTACCTATAAAAACAGATTAGGTTCAATTCCTTAAGTGCAGTTTGTCATAATTTATAGTGCTGAAAGTATTAACACTTCATGGTGGCTGAGCAGTTAATAAGCAGGATATTTTCTGCCCCTCCATTTTAGTTTTACTCTGCAGAGATACAAAAAAAACCCCTAAAAATAAGGATTATTTAGTTTAAGAAAAAAACAGGGAGGGATTATGAACTGTAGCAGCAGTGCTGAGGGTGCAGGTGACAGTCTATTGAAAGCAAAAAACACTGAGCTCTTTAAATCCCTACCTCCTGCACATACAGAAGTGATCCAAGGCAAGACAGTAGCCTTTTAGAGCCCAACCTGTCCAAGACCACAGTACCCCATTAACTGGATGCCTTGCTTCCGTTTACCAGAGTTATGTAGCCTAATTCGCACAGCAACAAGGATCCATTGGCCAGTTGATAAAAGGTCAAGTTTTCAATTTACACCCCACTCAACGTAAGAAACATGCAAAAAGCAACAAAACTTACATACAAAGTTTCCCTCTTGTACAGCTGGAATCTTGTCCAACAAGGGTCCCTCACCACTTGGGGACACACATTTTTATGGGCAAGGTCACATATGGTACCAGAAGGGCAGCAGTGATAATGATCTGAACAGCAAACAGCCTGAAAAAAATATTATCAGGAAGAATGGAAAAGTGTTTATTATAGAAAGGATCCATCGATATTCTAAACCAACAGGGAGGATCAATAAAAGTTCTGATCCTTAAATGGAGCTAATTTTACACAAACCAATCAGATGTTAGCTTTCAAATGGTAAATCATATCAGATTGGTTGGGACAAAATTCAGCAATAAGAATTACCTCTCCCTGTGTCTTTGCCGACAACAACAACTACAACAGTTGGGTGGAAACGCCTCATGTCACAGCATGTCATTAAACTAATCTTTGCATTTGTTTTAAGGAAAAACTGCATTAATCCAAGGGCTCTTACAGTCAACATTGGACAGCATCCATAGGAGGAATCCCTTTGCTTGCAACAAGTAGCACCATCTGGGCAGGAAGGACGATCGGGACACTGAACTCGTGACAAACATCCCCTAGATAAGAAAACAAACAGAAAAATTGCTAAATATAAACAAGCTACCCACACAACGCAAGAGGTTGAAAGAGGACTTTTCCTCAACTAAGGAAATTGGGAAGATAAAATGAGAAACCGATAGGAGACAGATTTACCCAAGGTTACTTTAACACTGGCTGGGAGTTTACTTGACCATGGTAGGTGGCCAACATCAGACACACAGCGCCCTTGCTGAAGGTCACACACTGTGTTGTGGGGACAAACAGTGCATATTATCATTGCAGCAAACTGCCTGAAAAATAGAGTATTAACATTCGATTGACAGTCCCATTATAGGGAAAAAAGAACAGAACAACCAGGTGCTTAAGAAAAAAAGCTATAGGTTTAAAATCATTTCAAGAAATGTGCAAAGAAAGATGCTATCCTAAACACTTGCAACTGTATTTCAGACATCGGTGTACTACAATTCAAAGTCAAGCAGTGCCCATGTAAACAGTGGTTCAATGATCAAATGGGCGAAAAAAGTACTCCATTAGCTGGACATGGTCACAAACTGAAGTTAAAACTCTATAGGTTAGGAACTGAAGGCGAGTGGTTATCTGTACATTACACAGTAAAAGGTATTTTATTTGCAATTACCAGATACGCTCATGGCAGAAGCAGTTTTACCAGATATGCTCTGCTAATTTTGTTAGCGACATCTGTGCATAGGAGATAAACCACTGTAACACTAACACTGTGCACACTTAAAGATAGAGTTGATTAAAGCAAATGTAGAAATTCAGTTTAAAGAGCATGTCCACACTTAAAAACTAGTAAAAAATAGCAGTGCAGGCAGATAATAAGCCACTGTTATTACATTTATTTGTACCCAGATATTTAATAAGTATAATCCTTCTGACAAAGGTTTCAGTATGTGCAGAGGAGGCAGCAGAGGTAACTGCAATACTCCTTGGCTGTGATGTCATAGCCTTGATTGAGTGCATGGAAGGAGGGGCCAGCTCACTGCCAAAACGGAGACTATAAATGATCTGGTTTAGGACGCAGGTAATCCAGTGGTTTTGATTTAAGTGTGGACATGCCATTTACGGAAGTGGTAAATAAAATAATCTAGTCCGACAGAGCAGTAATTTATGTACATCATAAACCATTTTCTGCATAAGCAAATGCTCAAATTTGACATATAATGGATACATACCCTCTCATTCCTATACGTTCTCTAAAGTATTACAATTTGCAGGGTTTTTTTAGACCGCAAGTTTTTGTGCATGCAAAAATGGCAACACTGAGCTAATTTCTTTACCTGCGGCATAGGACAGCAGCCCCAAGAGATGGTCCGGCATCATACAGCAGGTGGCAGAACTGGGGCATTCCAGACTTTCCGTCTGGGCATATTACTGCAGATTGATTGATGAAAGCTGAGCAAACAAATAAAATGTAAGGGAAATCTAGGTAAATAAGAATGGATCTCAACTACACAGCTCACATCTCCTCACTGGGATACCGGAGAGTCCATCTGAGGAGCAATGGAAGCCTGAAGGACAGCAATGATGTCCATCTGGCAGGATGTCCCCTGAACAAACAGAAGAAATTTACCAATCATAATTAACAACGTTCCAGAACACGTCCTTCTTATAGGGCAAGTCCTACTGTACAATCATACCCCGGAAATGGACAGCAGGCCTTTCTCCTTGAGGAGTGTTCACACACGAATATTCATCAGGGCATCCTATAGATCCAAAGCAAGATGTCTTAGACAGAACCATAGGAAGAGGATGGAGCAAACCCTAGGAGGAAAGTGAATCCTTTAATGGCAACATCAGTTTTCCCATTGAACTGAATCTATTATGTCCCCCCACAAAAAAAGTCTACATAGGAAAAACCATTGCCTGCTACTCACTAACCTACCTCTGCAGAACCGCAGCTACCCCTTATGCCCTTGGAGCTCACAGCACATGCTTTTCTCCACATGTGGTGCAATCTGGGCAAATTGTTCCTCAACAATGGGGATGACCAGCAAGAGGAACCAAGGTGGCCCCATCTACAAAATAAATATATATTTTAAAAAAGCAACCACTACAAAGCTATGTATGGATAAAATGAATTGAAAGGTAAAACACGCTCAAGCATAAATGAGGTTAGCCACAAAACTAGAACTGCTCACAATCTGCAACTTTTTATGGACAGGTGTGCCCATTAGCATACAAACTTTATTCCTGCAGAACTGCCTGTAGATAAGACAGGAAATAGCAAAGCTCAAGATCGTATTTATCCACAAACTATTCATAGGACCCAGTTTGAAACTAGATTTTTGTAATTGAATGCAAAGGGTGTACCCCCAAAAAATGCAAATGTCGCCAATATTTGGATTGGAACACCCACACCAGCCATCGAACAGATCGATTTGGACCAAAACGTGAGAAAATAGCAGGAAAAAATACTTGGGATAATGCCAAGAAAGGTTAATTGAATAGAATTCTGAAAAAATTTGACTTTGTAATAAATTGGCTCGTAGGGTTGTCCAACTGGTTCCGAATGTCAAACAATTTGTCTGCTCCTGTCCTAAAACTTGTCCAATCCTGTTCCAAAACGTGCGATCCCAGATTACGGAAACAAGAACTGTGTGAAAATGTAAAAAAACAACCTACAATAGGACCTCTCCCTTTAACTTCTATTTTACTCTTATAGCACAGTGGAGGTACAGGGGTAGCCGATTGACCAGGAAGGAATTTTCAGTCGCACTGAGCATGCTTGAAGTCAATATAGCGAGGAGGGTCTCTGTACTGTAGGTGAAAGGCCACACTACAAAGACGCGGTATCACAGGCATTGCAAATTGGACCAAAAATGGCAATCAGTCTGGTTCTAATACCGGTAAGTGGATCGCAAAGACACAAGTGGTCGACCAATTGCCCAACACTAGTGTGCATTTAAAATCATCAGATCTTAAAACAGACTAGTGTGGCTAGCCCTTCAGGATGCATGTAGGTTCCAAAAATATGTCTGTGGGATAGTTTCCATGTAGGCCACGGCCCACACTGATGCACTTTAAAAGCGCACGCTAGTGTGGCCCAATTGATGTGGCCACACAGTGCACTTAGCGTGCGATCTGTATTTTTTGCGCAATCGCTCAAAAAAAAAAAAATAAAAATATGAAGGTTACAGGATGTTCAGTGTAAGAACATTGAGGAATTGAAAGGTCTTATATAGGAAGTTTTAGGTTAATAAGACACAGAAAACCAATACATGCAACTAGTTATGGTTCAGTCTATATACCAGTCTAAACAAAGCAATAGCAGCAACATGTTTCATTATTATTGTCCACCCCCCCCCCCCCCCCCAACTAAAACATAACAATTTCCCTCCCACAAGACCCCACAAGGTTTAAATCTGTGAGGCTTCCAAGTATTCTAATGGTGGCCATAGACTCTTAGATCCCGGTTGTGCGATATTGGGTATCCCAAAATCGTACGACCGTCGGCTCGTGTATGGAAGATCGTTGAAAGATCTTTCAATAATTTCCACATCGGACCAGTTGAAAAATTTTTGGCCAACCAGCAACCAATCGTAAGACCTGCAGATTGTACAATTGGATTGAGCATCTATGGCCACCATTACCAGTGCTCGTTCCTCTGTGGCTGGACCAGCAATTAGTGATTAGCCGAGATGCCTCTGCCAATGGCAAGACCATACCAGACTAGCTGGGCTCTGCCAAAAGGAAGTCCGTGTTTGGAAGCATTTAAAAACCCCCAACTCTGAAACCTGGTCTTGCAAACCGTAATCCACACTGTACAGTTCTAACCCCTGTAATAAAAGGTTCCACTAGTGAGTATTTTGATATTTTTCAACTATACATTGGACACATGTAGGGCTATGTACGGAGAGCCGGTATCGCCACTATTGCCTCTTCAGGCAATGCACCAAGCGGATAGCGTCTCTCGGTTTACCCATCTGAATCTTTAAGGGCATGTCCACCCCCAAAACTAATCCCCCCAACTATGGCCCCACCATGTAGTGTAGTTAATCCTTACCTCACAATCCCAGCTCCATATGGTTCTCCTGTAGTCCCCCCCCCCCCCAAAGTCCCAAAAACTGCCACCAGGAGGATAGCAGAGTCCATATAGGACTCTGCATCCTACCAGGCCTCCAGGAGAAGTTTGGCATGCGTACTGCAGCCCTTCTCCCCCTCCCTCCCGATTAACATTCCTTTCCCCTAGTGTAAATACCTTTTGCCATAACAATCCCAGTCCCCCCAGCCCCAACCGCTATGTTTATTTTATAGAAAGTGCCCCGAACATTACTTACCTCCGCCGCACTGAATGACCGGCAGCCGCGTCCGTGATTGGCTGCCGCAGCCAATTACAGACGCGACTGCCGGTCCTGCCCCTCTGCTTGCATTTTCTCGCAAGCAGAGGGCCGGGAGCGCGGTGGAGGAAAGAGGGGAGGTAAATCAAGTTTGGGGCACTTTCTAAAAGAATAAAATATAGCGGTTGGGGCTGGGGAGACAGGGGAATCACATATCATAAAATCGTTTTTAGGGTGGACTACCCTTTAAAGGCAGCTATCGCTAGCGTTATAAGATGGTCTTAAAAGACGTTATTGGTTGGTACATATTGCGGGACATTATTACCGCTGCAATCACCATTAGCTGTGTCTTAAATCATTGATTACCGCTCTTTAAAGACAGTCGATAACTTATCACTAGCCAGGCCAGAAGGTGAGACCATAGCAGACAGAAGATCACTTCATTAGAGGAGAACAAACTAAGTAGCTGTAACCTGGCTGCTGCTTCATTTAGTTTTATACGTTCAGGGGTGGGGGGGTAAAGCTTACAAAGGGTCCGTTAATGGAGCCATAAATGTGAACAGTTTTGATCCTTCAGCTTGTACCGATTTCACCTAATGACATGACCCAAACCAGCAATGCTCAGTGAGGCTCTTACCAGTGTCCAGACATAAAACATTGACACTACTTCTGGCAGACTATCCTGGGTCAGAGCGGTTGGAAAATGAAGCCAGTTCCTAGATTTTAGAAAGGAAGGGAAGTAGAATAAAAGTAGCTGGGCACACCAGTCTTACAACAATGTTTGTCTGAAGAAGGTACAGACCGCGTGCCAAACGTAAGGTACAGACGAAGGTACAGACCGGTGCTACATAAAGTGTATTAGCCCCCAAACCCCACTTTCGCAGAGTTGTCACATTTCAAAGATGCCCCCAGAACTTACTTGCCTGACCAGTCCCTCGCCACTTTTGCCGACAGCCGTTCCACTTCCTGGTTTGACAGCCGCAACCAGGAAGAGAAGCGTCTGTCAGCGCAGAAGTCCCTGCTTGTTTCTAACAGGAGTAGGGGCGTGGAATAGCCAGCGAGGGAACGGTTCAGGTAAGTAAGCTCTGGGGCATCTTTGAAATGTGACAACTATGCAGAAGTGGTGGTGGCTAATACACATTTAAAGCAACTAAAAAGTATTTTTTGTCTGGACTTTCCCTTAAATAGGATGAGCATAAATACTACATTCTAGTGGACAAAGTGCCAAGGTGCTTTCCAGAATAAAAAGGCATAGTGCATAATCAGGAAATAGACAGTCGTGGCAATATTTCTAAAAGAGCAGTGTGCTAAAATGAGACTAGAGTAATAGCACATCAATATTAAACTTCAGTATATAATACATAAGTTAATACAATTCCAAGTATTAAGTATATGGCTCACATGTCATTAGCTTGAATATGACTAGGATAAAGGAAAAAGGAACTGCATATTTATATCTTGTCACACCGACCCAGGAGTAAAAGATGAAACCAAACGTCAATAAAAAGGTAAATCAAGTAGATATTATCTTTTCGTAGTAAAAAAAAAAAAAAAAAAAAAAAAAAAAAAAAGGTGACTGCCCCAAGTTTGTAAAGAGGCCTTTAGGTTTTACTGTATTCAAATGGAAAATCCAGTAAGATTCCCGTTGTAATAAGGGGTTTGTCTACGCCTCCCAAGGGATCTGCAGGGTATTCAATAGAAATTATCGTTAAAATGGTGCTAATTTTGCCACAACCGCCCAGATGTTAGCTTTAAATGCTGAATAAGATCTGATTGGTTGGGGCAAATTTAGCACCATTTAAAACGATAAGAAGTTTTATTGAATCTCCCTGATCGTCTCTGAATTTAAGAGGAAAAATTATGACTAGCAGGGTTATTCATAAAAGTTCTTGTTAAAAATGGTGTAATTTTCCACCAACCAATCAGATGTTAGCTTTCTAATGTTAATAAGATCTGATTGGTTGGGGCAAATTTAGCACCATTTTTAACGTAAGAACTTTTATTGAATCTCCCCGTTTAATTGATAAAAATGTTCAGCTACAGGAGCTGCATCTGTTTTTTGTTTTTCACAGGATAAACTATTGGGAGTGAATCTAATGTCGCTCCTGTGCCATTGGAACCTTTTCTTAAAAAGGCCCAATGGTTTTGCCAATGTAGTAAAGTGAACAGGGCAAGTAACATGTACACGCAGTAATTCGTTTGCAGTTATAATACCAGGAATGTGCGAACTGTGTGAGGGTGCGAGAAAAGTTGCCAGTTACCGTATTAAAGTATAATTTTACACATTATGACATTTGTAACAGTCTTTCGTTCAGAGGACACAAATGAGATTATTTTGTGGTGGGGTCAGTCTATCAATTCACTGTACAAAGTTCTGGACTTTATAAACACAAAGTGGCTTACGTTTAGTTGTCTCTGCCAAAGAAGTGTCGCCCTCAGTAGTAGGCCAAAATCTATTAAGATTATTCTTGACACTATCAGAGAGTTGAGTAACATTGAATAAAGGGAAATCCCGTTCAGATGTAAATCTAGGGGTATCTGCCGTGCTTCGCCATTGCCTGATTCAGCACCCTGGGTTGATAACCCTCATCGAATTGTTTATCATTTTGTCAAGATTTGGTTCCATGCCTATTTTATCTGAACGATACGTTGTACTCGTAAATTGGGATTTGGGTAATCCCTTAAAGACATGATTTGGATGAAGCTAAGGCCATGTAATATGAGTTGCGATCTGTTAGCTTGGTAAAATGGATGATTGATTAAACTTCTACATCTAAGAAGTGTACCACGTGCTAGAAATCAGCATTGAACAAAATGGTTCGTCCAAAGAATACAGAAAGCAATGAACACTAAGGCTGATGTTATCCCACGCCATATAAATAAATAGATCTATGTATCGCCAAAAACCATGCAATCCTTGAACATAGCACTTTTGTAAATATACATTCTCTCAGAAAACCTATATAGAAATTAGCGTACGACTGCACTGCGGGCTTCCCATGGCTGTTCCAAAAGTTAACGGCTCTGAGGCCTTTTCATGGTCTATGTTCGTGTGTTAAAGATGTCAGGGTAATCATATGCCAATCATTTTTCAAGTCACCAATCTCGTGTAAACGTCAACAATAAAAACACATTATTGTAATGTTGCAAGACTGGTGTGCCCAAGCTACTTTTATAGTCTACTTACCTATCTGTATATGCAACAGACCTGGAGGCACCCAGCATTTGAAAAATACACTATCATTGGTTTAAAGGTGTGCAGGATTGTTACTTTTGACAGATTTTAGAAAGGAGTTTTAGAGACCGGAGAATCCAGTAGCCACAAGGGAGACATTGGTGGTGGGAAAATAAACACGATACGAGGGCTCTGTATTGGAAATAAATATTTATTGATCAACGCAATACACCTGCAAGCAGTCCAAAACACCATGACCTCTCAGTGAATGGCAATGTTTTGTTTATTCAGTCTATTACCCCTAAAGTCACGACTCATTCCTTGTACCCCAACAGTATAGAGGGGGTCAGTTCATCTTGCATCCGTCACACTATCCAAATTATAGTTTACAAGTCTAAATAGGAGTAAAACAATGCATATTGCAGGTATCCCACTCCTCCACAGTTGCGGGAGTTTCCTGGAATTTGACCAGGATTACTGTAGTGTCTGCCTTGGAATGCCCCCTTTCGGCTGCCATGCCCGTATTCTGCTCTTCCCCAGCTCTTTGAGGAAGTATTACACATCTCTGGTGACTGGTCCACCACACCCCCTTCTCGTCACATTTAGCAGGGTGGGATGTAGTATTAATTTTGTTTATAAAGCGCCACTTCGTACGCAGACGCTGTACATTATTAAAATACAAGGAGTATACAAACAATGGGACAAGTGCCATTATAAAGATAGATAAAATACATTAATGCAATCATACATAGGTTAAGAAAGTTATATATGAGACCTGCCCTGAGAGCTTACAATCTAAATGGGGGGACAAATACAGATACAGTGGGTGGGGGATGAGTACAAACGTGTTTAAAAGGGCTAACAACATTAGTTATGCTGATGTTCAGAAAGGTAGGATAACAGTCTAGATTTGAAAGTACTTAATCGATGTCACCAGGGGGAGCAAAGAGGGAGAGAGTTCCAAAGGTAGGGGAGCAGCAAGAGAATGTTTAAGGTGGGTAGGAGGCAGCAGTGTAGTTGGCGGTTAAGAATATTTCCAATGCGAGGAGCAGAAGGCAACGGCCTGGAACATAAGGGACCAAGAGAGAAGATAAGTAGGGAGCTGCAGTAGAGCGAAGGGGATTTTAAAGGTTTAAAAGCAGGGGTATTGAATGATTGTTGGATGGAGTCTGATATTGTAATATCAGGAGAGAATATACTATAGATGTGTAGGTATATAATAGTATTATGCTCTTATTACAAGCAGCAAGGGGAACCCTGCCCAGGGATGAGCAACCCCCTTTACTATATGGGGAGAGGGCGCTTTGAGAGGGACTAAGGCAGATAAAGAAAGCATCAACAACCTTGGAAAGGACCTGTCAGACTCCCTCCCTGGTAGATAGGCCGGTTTATGTTTTAACATCTCTATGGGTACATTCCATCCATCTTCTCACAGAACAACTACCAATCTACCATGTCAAATAACCAGAACCTTCCAATCTATAATCCTTACACATTGCATACCAGTCAAACGACTTGTAAACAAGATTATATATATAACGAAATGATTAGGTGTATTAGAAGGATTAATTATTATATAGGGGAAATGAAATTTGCCATACAACCCTGTACAAACAAATATGGCAGCACTCTGGCCTCACTGGCAGTCCCACGTGGTGCGTTACCGTTACAAATTGGTTACTCCCAGTAAAGTGTATTCGTCAATGAAATGTAAAGATGAACATCGCTACACTGAGACTATCACATGTACTAGCTAAAGGACATAGAATATAAGGTTAAAACCTATCCCCGTGAGTAGCGCTGTTCATGTTCACATTCATTACAAATCCTTGTCAGTTTCTTCCCAAGCACAAGACCTCCCAATCCAAATCATAAATAACGAGACTAACCTGTTACCACACAACAATTGTGCAAATACAACCAATTAATCATCTACTCCAATACTTCCCTTATCAAGCACTTGATAATTATGGACAAAAGGTTAAATATTGTAATGTAAACTATGCTTTAGTTACCTTTAATTTTAAATGTGACCAATTGGGTCCTTACAACACCAATGTTACCTGGGGCAGGGAGGTAGGACGATTTTCCTACCTCCAATATTGTTTTGTTCAGAGCTACAGCCACAGTTTATCTGCCAGGTAGTGCCCTGTGCTTCCTGTATTAAAGATTGTGCTGAAGCACTCAAGAAGCAGTTTTATTTGGGCTGCCGTTCCTCATAGAAAAGATAGTTGGGAGGTAGGTAGAGTACTCCTTTTATTTTAACAATTGAAAAAAAAATGTATATATATATTTGTAGTGTCGGTGTCAGGGCACACTACACTCCAAACCTGCAGTGCCCCTGCTGCTTGGAAATTCACAAAAATCGCTCAGTATCAAGAAAAATAGGTGCAAGTGAGGGGTCTAATTAGTGTAATTTATTTGTGAACAACAAAAGCAACGTTTCAGTCCGATATACACACACCACACTAAAGTTCTCCTTTAAACGATGTGAATAACAACAAAACCTGCCTTTTTAAAATGTAGTGTAGAGCAAAGTGAGAAAGTTTATTGGCCATGGGTTGGTGCAAAGAACATTTTTAAACAATCATTACCCAGTGCACAGAGGGAAGATTCATACATTCTGGATCACTGAACAAACGAGGACCCCCACTTCTGAAAAAGGTTCAGAAAAGGACTTAAACCTTTGGGTAGTAAGTTGAGATGATGGTGCATGTCCCCATTTAATATGATCCACAACAAGACCCCACTTCTGCTGGGTTGCTCTCATGTTCTGCAGCAAAGCTCTGCCTTGGCAGGTCTGTGTAAAGTGGTTGGAGTTTCTCAACATGGAAGATCACCGGGAACGGGAAAAGCACAAAAAAGACTAAAAGAACAGAAATGGCCAGTTGCGACGTAAGGGGGGGGGGGTAACCGTTTGCACAATTCTATAGTAGAATAGTAGAACTTTCTATTATGGGCCTTACAACAGTTAGACAGGAAATGTGGGCATGCCGAGTAGGTTGGACATTTGTCTTTATTCAACCTCAAAAAGATCTTTGCGGTTCTTCTTCCAATACATCTCAAAGAACATGTGGCTATACTCAAAGTTAGAAGGAAAAAAGTAGTTCCATTTTCTGGTGATTTGCTATGTAATAAAAGATAATATGGGTCTAACATAGGGGGTTCCATTTTGTTCCACTATAATATTAATGGTTATCTACAGGAACATGCAACCCTGACTAGGCCAGTGACTCAGGGCCTACTGGCGACTATGATAATATACATCACAAGACAAAGTTCATGTCCTTTAACCCAAATAAAGAATACAGCTTCAGAGGTCAATTACCACACACACACAGAATGGGGTCTCAGCATTTATTTAAAGCAGGTGTGTCAAACTCAACCACATAAGAGGCCAAAGTGAAAAAAGCAGGCTAAGTGGTGGGTAACATTTAGCAGGTGCAGGATTAATGCTGCGCTTTGTGCCTAGTGCTAGGTCTCGTCTGATAAGGGTGTGTAGCACCGTTTTGGACTGGATCCTCTGCCTATGGGACCACTATGTGCCAATGTGGAACGCCCACCTGACTTTTCTAGTGTGGTAATGGGAACGTGACGCCAATGGCCATTGGTCACGCTTTCCCCCCAGCCCGCTGTTACAGTGGTTGACTGGCATCAAACCTTCTATGCAGCTATGCATTTGTGAGTGTGGTCAGCTGATCTCAGTATTAGAAGGCACCATATATAGTTCACCAATGCTGGGACTGCCAAAATAGATAGTGTAGCAAGTCATGAGTGCAGTACAGTCACTGGGGGGGAGGGGCACAACAAAATGGCCGGATTCGTCCCGCAGCACTGTGCGGAACAAATTTTGATGTACGCATATTCAGTTATTTACATATTCTCTTCCATTTTGAAAAATCAGTTGAATTTATACCCCTAGCGGTTCCCAGCCCTTCTTCCCAGAATGCACACTTCCTTGGAATGTTCCTAACAGTAATTTCTACTGATTGGCTGTTGGATGGGTCAAACATGCTCAGATCTCTACTGAGAACTGAATCAAACCCAGGCACTGGTGTCAAGGGCAAGACCATAACGGTCTCTATTAGGGGTCCTGCAAACAGGAAGTCAGTATTTCAGAAACATTTACTTATAGACAGACATGACGAATGGGCAGATTAAGGTCATAGTACTTTTAGAAAAAAAGAGCAGTATATTTCCATCCTAATGATGTGCATGAACTTCCCTATAATAATCGGCCCTCAAAATGGAGTGTATAGTTTACATGTGTGGTAGAATGTATCTATAGTGCCAAAAACACTCCCCTTTTCAAAAACAGGTTTACCTGGAAGGTAAAAAGATCAACAAATTTCCAGTGCACAGCCACACCTGGTGCAGAGTCTCAAAAATCCCACCCTTAAGGGAACATCAGGCAAAAGGGTTTTGTGAACCACCAACTCAGATATCACAAGTTTCGGGGCCAGGGGGTTGTTACGTGCACTACTAAAAAGGTGACAAGATAAGGTTCACTATTATATGCTTGACAAATTCTAGATTGTAAAATTCTGAATGGTGGGATTAAATTGTCCTCGAAGATTTGTGGCTGGCTTTCCTTTTGCAGTCCCCTGCAAAAACCATATGACAAACTGATTAAAGTTGAAAGATGATGAAATAATGTTCTTTCCTTATCGTTACTCTTGTATTGTGGTTGGACTATAAGGAATTTTCTTGCCAGCAAGGATTTTAAAATTAGAGGATGGAAGCAGAAGAGCAGCCCACCATGGCCCACTTGGACACAAACGGCTTTTTTGCCAGCAGTACTCTGGGAGTTGGCAAGGCGGACGAAAATGATAAGGTATGGTTGGCAAAAGGAAAGTGGTTATAGAAATTGGGCAGAGGAAGCCACACCGTCAGAACACTGCAAAAGCAGAAATCATTTTTAAGTCGTCCTTAGATAATCCTTAAACTGCATGCACGGGATATATCCACACATTCTAATATTCTACACTGGTTGATACATTTCCTATAAATGGATTTAATTAACATTTTACCATTGGGAAGCCCTTTAGATGTGAAATGACTGCAGGTGCCACCCAAGTCAATTGATTACCATATAAAATTATAATATATCCCATCCTTTATATAGAATATTTATTTTTACAGACAGTTGCACCTTTTTTTTAAACTGACAATTCCATCACATTGCACTAGAATGAATAAAAACACAACACAAGAGGGACTTTGTTATCTACAGATTATTTCCTGGTGAAATTCCACTTGTTTATGTAAATCGTGGGACGTCGTTACCCAGCAATCTTCCATGTATTAGTTTGAAATCTTCCCCAACTTCTTATGTGAGGTTTAGCAAGTTCTGCAAAACACAGGCAATTGGCGTTTCCCTAGGATCTTTTGTCCAAGCTGGGTGGCAAAAAAAAAGTGGACGGGGACAGGAAATTTGGCGTTTGAAAATTAATGTACACTATTTTATAGTTATTATTTTCCCCAAGTGTTTAAAAGGAATAGTTGACGCTAGAGTTATCAGAACACGGAAGCGGGTCGGCACCTGCCGTGGGACAGTGACAGGATCACGTGGAAAGGAAAGTTTCTTATCCTCGTTCCTGGCTCCACATGCATTGATTGAGCCAGGAAAATTGAGGGCTATGGCCTTGCCCTACGTTCCATAAAAGCATTAAAGGGCAAGATTGTCCGACTTTGGTTAAAATCCACAACCTATAACCAGGCAGGGGGGTCAGACAGTTTAAGGTCCCTGTTATCGTCCAGAATATGGATAGTGGAACACAAGATAACAGCACCACTTTCAGGAGATTTCAATAGACAACACCGTCTGTAGACCTCATTTAAAATGGTGTTAATTTTGCCCACCAATACAGATCTTATTAACATTTGAAAGCTAAACATCTGATTGGTTGGGGCAAAATTGGCACCATTTTAAACGATAAGAAATTATATTGAATAACCCTGTTTATTCTTGCCACAGGTTGGGTGGGTTGTCAAACCCTCAATTTCTGCGATCCTTCCTGCACCCAATGTAGCAGTCTGCAAGCACATTGTAACCCGCAGTACAGAGGGCACAGCAGTGTTGCTGTGCCACCCTTTGCACGTGTGCTTTCCGTGTGTGTAGAAAGAGGTCTTGACCAGGCAGATTTTGGTTGAGTTGTTGTTTGACTTGTATGCCGGGCACACAATATTAATAGGTATTTATACTACATCCGATTCTATGTACTCAGGTTCTCTCCAGAATTGGTTCCAGGCTGTGGCGAACAAAGTAGCAAGTGGGGCCACCTGGCTATAAAAGACACTAGGGAGGACATCGAATTCCTGTTTGGTTGGGGCTTGGAGCGGATGATATAGAGTTATACATGGGAGAAAACAGACAATTCACTGGATTCAGTCCTAATCTGCTAGTGATGGAAACAGATCATGTATTCAGATCTAGCAAGTCCTGCGGCTATCGAGGAGAAAGTAGGAGAATATTCAATCTACTAATCGTGCATTTGTTCACTTCCGCACAGGTGATCTGCAGTTCCAATACTCACCTGATTTTCTGCCTCCACATTATCCCTCCCTCATTAAGTAGGAAGATTAAAATTAGAAAAACAAACAAAAAACAAAAAGCGCAAATAAGTGTTAGACCATAAATATGAAACGATTGTCATAGGTTAATGGATGTGAAAGACAATTTTGCCGGCGGTAGATTCACAATTGTTATCTCGCGTACAGTTCTCTCACACGGATCTTCGTTAAAATGCGACTTTTTTGATTAGTAAACAAGGCTTAAAAAAGAATGAAATCCCAACACATTTGATGCCTTCTTACTCATAGGCACTATGGATGCTGCACATGTCCCTTGTAAATAAAACATGGGCGCTAATCCCAATCCCTGGAAGTCCTTCCATGTATGCAACTGCAATCAACATTTAAAAAATATGACGCCATTCAAAAGTTATCAAAACATTTAGACGCTTAAAACTAGTGTACTACTTATGTTTCTCTTACGGGATGTACAGGAAGATTAATACAGATGAACTAGAATGAGAGAGGGCAGTATTGCCAACAATTAGGGTCAATAGGAAGATTCAATAAAGTCTCTAGTTAAAAATGGTGTAATTTTGCCCCAACCAATCAGATCATTATTTAACATTTTAAAGCTAACATCAGATTGGTTTTTTGAGGCAAAATTAGCAACCGTTTTTTAACAAGAAACTTTGTATTGAATCTCCCTGTAAAAACTATAGTGTATAAAGTTTCTTAAAAAAAAAAAAAAAAAAAAAAACACCAGGAGACGGACTGGAATTCCTACCTCCAATAGTTTTCGTGAGGAGCACTTAGCCCAAAGGTTCTGCCAGTCTTCCTCTGGCTTGAAGCACTAGCTTTAATCTAGGAATAGTCCAGGACTCACCTGGCCAATTGAAACTGTTTATGCGTGTAGCTCCTCAACAAAATTAATTGGGAGGTAGGAAAATTCAATCAAACCTCCTGCCCCAGGTACTTTCCATTTTATTAAAGTCAATTTGACGTTAGTGTCTTTTAAGCCCTTAAGAATGCAACACAAGACGCTAAATGCAAATGTTAACTTGACATCAAGATAGGACAATGTATTAGTAATTTTTAAATTTGGAAGTGTCAGTCCAAACTTTTAAAAGTGTGATTGCAGCTGATACACGAAAGGCTTCAATGGGTCAAGCCTCGGGACAAAAACGATTGGATTAATTACAGCCCTTATGTTTATTTAAATTGACATGCAGCCATCACTAGTGATTATGAGTAAGGACGTGGAGGGTGCTCTGAAACGAGTACTTGTAACAAGCCATGTTTATTATATAAAAAGATCAGCGTTATAAAAAAAAAAGTGCTGTGAGCGGAGCGAACATTTTTGCCCGAGTGGCTCTAAAGGTCTCCTTAGTTATCCTACAATAATTTTCCACATGATTACTCATGATAAATGGAAAGTTTTGAAAACATAGAAGGAATGAGGCACCGCAGTCCGTTTGGTAGGAAAAACAAAACTGATCTTGCATTCACACCGCGTCCATCAATTCGTCTGAAAACCACCACAATGCTCCAACAAATCCCCAAACGAATATGCAGACATCCCTAGTATGCGATCTGGCCTTCAGCGTGTGGTTAGTTTTGAAACCTGTGAAAAGACATGGACAGGATATCCCTATAAAACCTCAATGGAAAACAGGTTGGATGAGGTTCAAGAGCAAACATGGAAGAAGAAATACAACTGGCATTTTGAGATTACCTTCGCCTTTCACAATCGTATATTGACAATGGGTGTTGTAAAATTAAAGCATGGGTGTACATGGTCATTGTTCTGGCGGCACTATACAATACAACAAGGTCGTTAGTTACTATGTCATTGTACGGCTGAAACCATCGTGTGGCCATCAATTACAGCCGCATAGACGAAAGTTTCCAATAATGCGGATTTTCAAATCACCCGTTGGACCCAAATTATAGTCAAGAGGTACACCTCAAGTATTATGCTGGGCCAATATACCGGCTCAAATAATGTGATCTACCAACCATTAATAAGTATAACAGACCAAATGCAGCTGTTGCTCTTTTACCCATCCGGACAATTAACAGTCCATTTCTTCATTATACCCGCAGTATGAGACTGTGGTTGGTTGGCAGACACCATCTCACATTTCTCCCCACATAATGGGCTCCCACTATTTTCCACTTGACTATGTACCAGCATTATGGGGATGTCCTCTGAGCCGGCTACCCTGAACCACAAATACTTTCTGAATAGTAGTACAAAAAAGCCTAACGCTCTGACATGTCGCAAATCAAAGGACCTTTTCATAGAGGAACACCCATCCAGAAGGAGGAAGAACACAGTAAACAGGGTTTTTTTTATTCGCAGATTAAGCATGTGGAAATTTCCCTAAACGGCATGAACATACTTTACAGCGTAGATCCCTGGGGAAGGGATTCATGGATTTGCAGACCTTCCCGAGGATGTGTTTTAGTTTGTTTTGGACTACGCCAACTGGACAACTTTATGTGCGGAAGCAATCGATCAGGATATTTCCAAATTCAGCCAGGACAGACTTGCAGTAATGCGAGTAAAACATGTTGAATTGCGATGTTTTTTTTTTTGGTGTTTGTAAAAGACAATTGTAGTAAGCTTTAAAAAAATGACCATGGGTAAAGGACCTAAATTACTATAGGGCTAGGCCACACTACTGCGCTTTTAACTGCAATCAACCACGCTTTAAAGAGTGCACAGTAGTATTGGATATGTGGGTTGCACTCCCCTCCATGGTGTTCGAGAACTTTGGAGAAAATGAATCACCCATTTTTGTGAGATTCGCTGCGCTCCGATAGGGCAATCGCCTAGCAAACAGACATCATGCCACGTTTGAACAATGCTTGATTTGTGTGGCCTTGGCCCAATCCTTACCCTATTAGCTGACATTCTAAAAAGTGACTCAGCCAGACGGCATAAAAAACAGTTCAAGAATTATCTTTGACCGAGTTGGAAGGACACTGCACTTGGGGAGGTGGGTGGGAATACAGAAACCCTTTCCTATATTAAAGAATTAGTTACAATTGAAAATAAAGTACCAGAAAACAGACCTGCACAAACTAATGATAGACGGCAGCTCTCTAAACTGCTATACCGGTCAAGACAAGCGTCTGGGGGGGGGGGGGGGGGGGATTTTAAAACCTAGTATATTGTTATTCCTCCGACTATACGTAAACAATTACATGGTATACTTAGAGAAAATCAACAATCTAAGTCAGGTGATTATAGTAATATAAAGGATTCTAATATCTAATAAAATCCCTTTATTAGCCTACATGGGTATAAGTCAAACAAAGCACAAGGACATACAAATCATTACAAAACACAGAGAGGGAAGGTGTGGCACACAACTCTGCATTATATAGTGGAATAATGCACCCCCAACTGTAAATTATATGTAAGGAGATTAGAAGTCAGAGGAGTTCCGGACTATATAAAGTATGACGGCCGCAAGGCGAGTCCTTTTATACAGAACAAGAACTCCAAGGGACTTCTAATATCCCCTTTAATTTACAGTTCAGGGGCATTAATTATTATAAACTACCCCTTTGTGGCGATGCTGGTTTCCTTTCCTCCTGGAAACTGTAAGATTATACAGGCTATAATCTTAGTCTCATAGAAATCCAATACAGGGTAGGTTATATCCCTTTAAATTACAGTTTGGGGTTGCATTATTTCTTATAACTACCCCTTTGTGGCTCCTGGTTCTCCTCCTTAAGGCGCATAATCTCAGTTCATCCCAAAAACCTTAGGGTTATAGGCTACTAATTCTCCCTAAAATACACCAGGGGTAGGTATAGGCTAGGGTAATCGGGTTAAGTTTCCGGTCTGGGGGCTAGATTTACGGGTGTTTAGGGTGGGTGGAGTGAGTTAGGGGAGTGGAGTTAGTAGTTAGGGTAGGGTTTATAAGGTAAGTTACCACTCTGCTGCACTATAAAACACATTCATGTCACGTATATGATCCAATCAAATGCACAAGGTTCAACACATGGAAAGTCAGTCCACTAATGTAGAGGCAGGTGTATGATAAAACAGTGGTAGTGATAGAATGATTGTTATAGACCAAGAATGAATACACAGCAATAGTAAAATGCTGCAAGAGGCATCTGAATAAGAGTTAACAGCGATACCTAGCGAAGATGTTAGCCCCACGGTTGAGCCCAGACAGCCAATGCAACAGGGCTACAACTGCACTCCTCCAAGCTGGACGTTTGTTTAGTCATATGACGTTACTGGATAGCAGTGTCCCCTAAAATACCTGTAGTCTCTGCTGAAATCTCGTGAGAATTTCAAATCTGCCACTATTAAAGATGGCACCCTGCACTCGCCTCTCATAGACAAACCCATGCCACAGACAGTTTTCGTAAGATGGGCTGGCTGCTCAAGCAAAATGTTTACTGCTGGAAAATCATGAGGACATTCCAAATAACTTCAATTGTTGTCACATGATCACGGCCAGTGGAAACAGGGATTGACTTTAGGACTCTGGTATAAGCAGGGAACTACTCCCTCTACAGGCAAATCCCACCGTGCAGGTATGGAGTGTGAACAAGTGATGGTATTTCTAAAACATGGAATTTTAATTGGTGTAAATCTTTTTAAAGCACACTCCCCCTCATAGAACATCTTTTAGGAAAGAAGATGGCTCTTTAAAATATGTTGATATATCATAGTTTGTCTTTATGAATTCATTACTGTATGGCCTGCTATGTTCTGGGTGTGCATCATGGAAATAGCAGCAATTTAGAAAATTGACTGAGCCTGGGATGCCAGAAGAGGCAGGAAGGGGATTAAACATTCGTTCCATGGCTGTGATGTCAACTTCAAATCCATAACGGCAGTTGCTAACTGGAAGAACCGGAAGCAGAAACAGGGGAGGAAACAGGGACATTGGCTGGATTCAAGGTTGACTTACACCGTTTCACATTTCAAACTATAACCGTTTAGGGTTTTGGGGGGTGATTTAGTTGTTGAAAGTTGTATTTCAGGGGAGGACTTGCCTTCCAATAGCAACGGCAAAGTTATCCGATCTCTATTACTGATACCCACGAAGCTCCAGGGGCATTAAAGGATCAATATCCGAGTTTTCAAATATCGATGTTTTACAAAAATTCGCATACACGAATCTAACAAACTCCTCACATTTTCTGTTAATATTTTAATATCTTTTCATGGACAATACTGAAGATATGACGCTTTATACAATGTAATGTAGCAGTGTACGTTTGTATTAATCTCACAATGTATCTACGGACCTGGCTCTTGGGACCCTTAACACGATTCCTGATCCAATTCAAGCAGCCTTTATGGGAAGGAAAAAGAAGTAGCACCAGAGTGCGACGTTGCGGGTCGGTGACCGCTACTCATAGACTTAGTGTGTCATAGTAGCCACTCTTAAAAAGGACATAACGCCCAATCAGAGTAGGTAAGTATGTTTAAAATCAGTAGTTACCACAACAGTGAATATTGGCAACAAAGGAAGTGTCAATTTAATATAGTTGTAACACACAACAGCATACTACCACCAGGTGAGTATGTATATCTTCCCATATGTGGCAGAGTCCTTATATATGGTATAATAAAATAAAAAATCATTAAAAACATCTAACCCAATTTCATTATGAGCAAAAAGGTAAAAGATGTTGTAAAAGTATAGTTGAATTTCGTATGAATCCCAAAGAGCAATAGAATTGGCATTAAAGGAAAACAGCTTCTTAAAGATAGAGAGAGGGAGCGTTAATCTCAATCAAATTAAATAATTATCAAAAATAGCTTGTAAATTCGAAAATTAAACGCAAATTCGTTCCGGTTGCGGATTTTTGGATCTTGTGGATTTCCCGAGATTCCGGGAACGAAAAACAGAACGAAAAACTAGTGGGTTCGACAGCTCTAAGCTCAAGCGGTTCGCTATATTGCATTTGTGACCGGTTGTTAGTAAATATGGCACTGTGTATGATTAAACAAGCAAATTGAAAACATAAAGCAACTAAAATAGTCAAGGACAGTCACAAAGTATCATAATAAACAATGAATTACCGTAATAAATAGAAACAATAAAAACATACATTAAATAACGGGATAACAAAGGGCAACTGTTTCCTTTTTAAACAATACACACAAACAATATTAGGCTTTATTGCCGTTTCAATCCAAATATTTTGGTTGGTCGGTGTTGAAAGTATGAATGTTGTGGACATGTTGATGGTGGCAGTTTTTTCTGACGAAAAATGTATAGAAAATTATGGTAAGATTTCTCCGACCATGTGGTCTTTATTTATCCAAACCGTGCAAAAATAATTGCAGCTTGGGGCTGAGTGGTAGCACTGATCCCTTGCAGAGCTGAAGTCCTGTTGAGTTCGATACACACAGGAGTTTGCATTTTCTCCCGTGAGAAGCGTGGGTTTCTTCCGGTTCCTACACAAATTCATATAGACATAGGGATAGGTGTATGGGTCAAATAAATGGTGCTTAATTGTAAGCTCTTCAGGGCAGGGCTCCTTGATGTGAATGTAGTACATGTAATGTACAGCGCTAAGAAGATGTTGGCGCACATAAATCCACATAAAATATTTGTGTTTTCAATGTTAAAATCGACATACACATCTGACCATCGATGGAGCTGGGTGTGTGTTTGTTATGTTTTATATTGCATAGTCAGTATATAAGGGTTTGTTTGGGGAAAATATCACATTGTCTGTAAATGACACCTGAGTAAGGCACCCTTTGGGGCGGAAAATGTGCCACATATCCCACTGAATTCACATGTCTGCATGTGCTTTCTAGCTGTGCACAGTTTGCAGAAGGTGGGGTTCTGTAGGTCTGGATGGCCAGTATGCATGGAGGGGTGGGTTTCCTTGTGGGGATGGGGTTAAATATGCTGAGGCGGGGTTTCCTTGGGTCTGGGCGTGTATGTATAATGATTGGACGGTTGTTTTGATGTAAGACCGGTTTATTCAGGAACGGACGTGGTCGCAGAGAAATGTGGCACTCAGGAGTGGGGAACATGGGAACCCCAAGTTCCCCAGTGGTGAAAGAAGCTCAGGTGGGTACCTAGATTACAATGATGGGAATTATGGAGAATGATAAAAATACATGTGGCCATTTTATTGTCTGTTGTGTTTTAGACATGTTCATTGAACATTGTTTGTGTTGTTAGTCCCCCACCTATGGTTTGTATTTATTATCACCAATATCAGGGAGTGCTTATCTTATTAGAAATGCAATTTCCCAGCATGACCCTGATATTATTTTGCTGTTAGGGGATGCTGGGAATTGTAGTTCCACTCATTGCCAAGCCATGCTGTTGTTATAAATGCTATTTTGTTGCATAAGCCTGTGTAAACTTCCACGTGGCCTATAAAAGACTTGTAATAATGTAATAAGTGTGATAATAATGTAACTGTGATGTATTAAACATAGTACTGTGTGTATGAATTATGTAAACACAGGTGTGTAGTAATGTAATAATGTGCATATTAATGTAAAATGTGGTGTAGTAAGTTAATAATGTGCCTATTATTTAACAATGGTGTGTATTGATTGAAATAATATGTGTTAATGCAATAATGGTGTATTAATGTAAACAATGGTTTGTGAAAATATGTGTTAATGTAATAACTGTGTTGCTATTGTAATAATGGGTGTGCTATTGTAAAATGTTGTGTGCTAATTTAATAATGTGCGTATAATGTAACAATGGTGTGTGTATCATTGTATGTGTGTGTGCTAATGTATAAGTGCGTATTAATTAACAATTGTGGTGTGCTATTGTAATAATGTGTGTGCTAATGTAATAATGTGCGTCTTCAATGTAGAACAGTGTGTGTGCTATGTAGTAATGTGTGTTGCTCTAATGTATAATGTGCGTTATTAATGTAACAGGTGTGTGAGCTATTGTAATTAAGGCGTATTAGCGTACAGTAAATGTGCATATTAATGTACCATGTGTGGTTTATTGTAATAATGTGTGTCCTAAGGTAATAATGTTACGAAGGTGTATGATTGTAATAATATATTAACATATAATGTACCTGTATGTAATGTTGTAAAATAGTGCGTTATGATGATAACAATGTGGGTGTTAAGCTAAAAGTGTATATGTGAACAATGTGTTTTAGTAATGTGCTATTAATGCTAACAATGGGTGTGTTGAATAATTGTGTATGTAATGAGTAATAATTGTTTGTTAATGTAAACAATGTGTGTATTAACTGTAATAATATATTAATATTAAATGTAACTGTGATGTTAAGTTATAATAATGTGGTATGAATGAACAATTCGGGTTTGAAGTAATAATGTGTATAATGTGTAACAATGTGTTATTAATGGTAAGTGTATTAAGTAACAATGTGTGTAATAATTTTGTGTATGATGTATAATGTGTTTGATTAATGTAACAAGTGTGTATTAATGTAATAATGTATCTGGAGGGGTTGCAAGTTTGACATAACCTGTACAATAGTGTAAGCTGGTACACACCTAGGGTCCTTCGTCCCCGAACGATGTGTTGGGCATTTTCTGACAGCAGGATGAAGGACTGCTGTTGGGAAAAGAGTACTCTATCCCGCGACGCACCGCTCCGAACGATCCCCAGAACGATTGTCTGTGTTTTTCGCGGCACGTCCGATCCAGAAACAAAAAGGTCACAGGGCCGATGGAAAAGCCATAGTTTGTTCATCTGAATTCATGGTCGGTCGAGCCCCCCAAAAATTGCATGGTGTGTACACAGCCTTAGGGTTTCCACTTTTTCCCTTTTGAGAATTGCAGTTAAAACATTACAATGAGGACACCACTGATATAGTAATAACCTGTATTTTAGTGACTGACAATTAAGCCTTCAATATAAAATTTGTACCAACAAAAAGTATGATTAAGGCTAGGCCACACTCAGCGCAACCTCTCAGGTAATAATTGGGTGTTGAACGTGGTTAAAGCACACAGTGTATGCATATGGTGACTGAAAATCGGACACATGCTATCATCATATTTGTGGTAAACACATGACGCTCCGATACGTGCTATTGCGCGGATCACATGGCAAATACTGATGGTTCCTTTTCACGACGCATTGCCGTCCATCCTCATAGCTTGAGGGACCCCAATTATGAAAACTACGTTATTGTTTTTACAGCTAACAAGCGTTCAAGCTTGAAATGGGGGTAGAGAAAAATAATCTACATAACTGAACCTTTGTTTTTTGAGTCAAAACCATCCCACGGTCAAACAGTATGCGAACCGAAAGTTCGCAAACCACGTCCAATTTCGCATTGATGATGAAATTCATGAATACAGTTGAAACATGGGTCCCGGTATGGCATGTTTTAAGTGCCCACACTCTTATCTTGTTAACTTTTTTCCAATAGGTGTTGTTTGGAGTTTATGTCAGGATTTTGCAGAGGGTTTACCATTTAATAGGATTTTTTCCTTAACAGATGAGCTGTAAAAAGTTAATAATAGCACGTAAGTTACTTTTATAAGTGCGAGTGAAATCTCAATTTTAGATCATTATACTAACCCTAAACTGACAGCCATGATGTGGGGAATACATGTTCCTCATCTTGTTCCCACCCTCCAGACAGGTGAGATTACAAATTGACAACCAATGCAAGATAACGGCTGGTTGGGCTGCCTGGTATAAGCTAAAGCTATGTTTTATGCAGTTAACACTCTTTGTATGTGTATCCTGATGGTCAGAATTGAAAGTATGTAGAATTTATGGTATTTTGCATCTGTTGTAAATGAACACACAGTCACCGATCGTTCTCCATACATTAAAGTATATATAAAGTATAGGGAGAACGTTAGTGACCCCATACGTCCCTACATAAAAGTATAGAGGGGAGATTAGTTAGGACTCCCATACTCCAATATAAAGTACTAGAGAGAACGTTTAGTGGACCGCCATTACTCTCCTATCTAAAGTATTAGCTTAAATATAGGGCGAGGACGTTAGGACCGCCATATCCCTATATAAAGTCGATAGGGAAACTTTTGTTTGTGACTGCCATACTCCCTATATAAAGTATATATAAAGTAGGGAGAACGTTTAGTGACCGCCTATAGCTCCCTATATAAAGTATATATAAAGTTGGATGGGAGAACGTTAGTGACGCCCATACCTCCTATATAAAAGGATATATAATAGTATAGGGAGAACGTTAGTGACGCCCCCATATCCCTATATAAAGTATATATAAAGTATAGAGAGGAAACGTTTAGTGACCGCCATATCCTTATAAAATATATTAAAGTATAGGGAGAACGTAGTGGGACCGCCCATACCTCCTCTATAAAGATATATAAAAGTTATAGGGAGAGAAGTTAGTGACACGCCATCTACTCCACATATAAAGTATATATTAAAGTATAGGACGACGTTAGTGACCGCCATTTACTCCATATATAAAAAGTATATATAAAGTATAGGGGAAACCGTAGTGAAGCATTACTCCCTATGATAAAGTATATATAAAGTATAGGGAGAACGTGGTAGTGACTGCTCGCCATTACCCTATATAAAGTATATATAAAGTATGGGGACGAGTGAAAGCTCCCATATAACATAGTATCGGAAGACGTGTGACCGCCATATCCTATATAAATATATATGAAAGTATAGGGAGAGAACGTTAGTGACCCGCCATACTCCCTTATATAAAGTATATATAAAAGATAGAGGAACGTTAGTGACCGACCCATACTCCCTATATTAAGTTATATATAAAGTATAGGGGAACGTTATGACCGCCTACTCCCTTATAAAGTATCTATATAAAGTATAGGGAGAAGTTTGATACCGCCAATACTCCCTCTATAAAGTATATTAAAGTATAGAGAGGAAGTTAGTGACGCCATCTATCCCTATATAAAAGTATATAAAGTATAGGGAACGTAGTGACAGCATACTCCTATTAAAGTTATATAAAAGTATAGGGAGAACGTTGAGTGACGCCATACTCTATATTAAGTATATATAAAGTATAGGGAGAACGTAGTGACAGCCATACTCCTATGATAAAGTATATATATAAAGTATTAGTAGAGAGAAGTGAGTGACGCCATACTCCCTATATAAGTTATATAAAGTATAGAGGAGAATGTTAGTGGACCGCATACTCCCTATATAAAGTAATATATAACGTATAGGTGAACTTAGTGATCCGCCACTAACTCCCTATAAGAAGTATAAAGTTATAGGGAGAACGTTTAGTGACCGCCATACTCCCTATAAAGTCTATATTAAAGGATAGGAGGAACGTTATGACCGCCCTATCTCCCATATAATAAGTATTAAGAAAGAGCGCCATATCATATAAGAGATAAGTATAGGGAGAACGTTCTAGACTCTTATAAATCGTAAAGCTGGAGAAACGTAGTGACACCATCCATATTAAAGATATATATAAGTATGGGCGAGCAACGTTAGTTGTGACACGCCATTCTCCCCATATAAAGTATTATAAGCGTAGGAGAACGTAGTGACCGCCATATCCCCATAAAATATATATAAAGTATAGGGAGAACGTGTTGTGACCGCCATACTCCCCAATAAAGTATAATAAAGTATAGGGAGAACCGTTGGTGGACGCCATACCCCATATATAACGTATAGGGAGAGAGACGTTAGTGGACCGCCATACTCCCTATATAATATATATATAAGTATCGGGAGAAACGTTTGTGACCGCCATACTCCATATATTAAAGTATATATAATAAAAGATATATAAAATAGGGCACGTTAGTGACCGCAATACTCCTATATAAAGTATATATAAAGATAGGGAGAACGTTAGTGACCGCCATACCTATATAAGTAATATAAAGTATAGGGAGAATTAGATGACGCCATACTCCATATATAAAGTAGATCTAAAGTATTGACGCCAGAACGTTAGTGCACCGCCATACTCCTATATAAAATATTTAAGTATAGGGAGAACGTTAGTACCGCCATACTCCATATATAAAGTATATATAAATCTAGAGGAGAACGTTATTATTGTGACGCCATACTTCCCTATATTAAAGTATATATAAGTATAGGGAGAACGTTAGTTATGCCATACTCCCATATAACGTGGTGTGTAAAGTTATAGAGGAACGCTAGTGACCGGCCATACTCACTATATAATAAAGTATATATAAAGTAAGGGAGAAAGTAGTGACCGCAATACTCCATATATAAAGAATCAAAAGTATAGAGAGAAAGTTAGTGACCGCCATACTCCCTATATAAATATATATAAAGTTAGGGAGAACGTTTGTGACTGCCATCATAGTCCCTTACTAATGCGTACCCCGACCAGTAATTTTCGTCCCAAATGATTGTTTTGGACCGTACACACATTCGCGAATAGGGCCAACCGTTAATGATATAGGGCCAATACCTTTATTAATAAGGTGTGTACCCAGCTTTACATGGTCAATATACATTCTAAAACATTATATTGTTATCTTTGTATTTAAAAGGGTCCAAATCTTCCCAGGGGAATGCCATTTGCTGTCATTCTATCATGTAAGAAAGGATATCTAAAGATACCAACATCATGGTAAGGTATCAGTACGCATGAAACTCGGTATGCTTTCCTATCAGTAGTAAAGTCTTTGTAGGCCAGCATTAATCAGTTGCCTGTGAGGACCATGGGCGCCAGCAGAATAAGGTTGCCTGTTCGGGAGGGGAAGAAAAGATAATGCGACCAGCAGTGGAATTATGTATTTTTGGGTGGGTACTTTGTGGAAGTAGGTCACAACAATGTTCTAACTCTAGCGCCCAATAATTTGCTTGTTTCTCCTTTGTCTTCTACCTTACCCACTTCTTAATAAACGTTTTATTCTATCTTAGTCCTGTCTGCTTGTTTCTGTTTGGTCCACCTTGTTCGATCTCTTTACAGGAGTGGTGCCAGAGGAACTTTAGGTCATACCCCTGGGGGTATCACCCCTTGCAAGCAGATTCTGGCCCTCTGGTACCGGAGCTCGTCTTACCTCATCTTTGGTATGGAAGATGGTTTTTCAAATTGTCTTTAAAATTAAGGGGGGAGAAGATGGGGGTTCATTTGTTTACATTCCTGGCTAACAACATCTTTTGTATCTGCAGTGACCCCATGCGATGTTTGAAATCAGATTACAGTCACAGAAAAAAAAAACCCATCTCAAAAAGGTAATGGTTTGTTTTTTTAACCTCGTTCTTCTAGAGTAGATCCCATTTCATAAGGAGAACGTTGTGAAATGATTGGTCCAGGAATACCAGTGGGGGTCAATTGATCAGGACCCTTGTCTTTTGAGAAAGTATTTACTGGCGGATGGGAAACAGCCTCTGTGATGTGAAGTCACCATGGGCTCCCTTTATTCCTCCTGGAAACAAAACTGTTTGTGTACGTACAACTTGTCTTTTCATGGTGGAACTGCTGGGAATCCGGGGTGTCACAAGCTGCTCTAAATCGGTGGTGCGAAGGTAAGTATTACGGGACCCTTAAATTAAAAAAGAAAAACTTCATTCTCCTGTTTGCTTGCGCAAATATTCACACTAACACAGTTTTGATTGTGCAATGATAGTTGACTTGTTATAACAAACTATGCTGAATGTTTCACCATTAAAACCCGCACATTATGTTTTGTGTGCACGTGCCTGTAAGTATGAGCATGTAAGTGTTGTATGTGCACGTATTTTGAAGTTTTGTACAATCATGCACACTTTTTCTGTCCTCAAGTCTCCTTCTGTTGTGCTTGCAGTTTGTATGCAAAGTCTCTCCCTGGGAAACGCCCTTGTGCGCCACCCCAGATGTGAGTACAATATACCTGCAAACTCTTTACTGTGTATGACAAACGGTGTTTACCCACTCTCCAACAATGGGCACACATTTTGTATATTTCCCTAGTTATTCGATCAGTTCTCCCTTTAAAAATGTTACAGGGAGGTGAATTGTGACATTGCCATTATTTTAAACCGACCATTGAGACTGAACCACCCTACCAACCCCTCCCTCCTTTGAAGAGAACAGGAGGAGTGTATCACAGGTTGAAT